>CM077644.1:88821874-88854374 GCA_039707465.1 Rhabdophis nuchalis | reverse complement strand
CCTGGGAAAGTGCAGAGTTGGTCATGCTTGGAAAATTCTAATTATTCAATTAGAATTGAGTAACAAGGGTTGAGAAATCATTGGACTCTATGTACATCTATTAAAACACTGAGTCTTAAGTGGGATAGTTTCTAACCTGTTTTCCTTTACAAGTAAACAGATGTTGGGGAAGCTGTAAAGGGGTACGTATTTAATACACTGTTCTTTCTTAAGGACAAATGGGATGAAGGTAAGATTGACTCAATGTGAAGCTGCTACTTAAAATATCCATGCCTTAAAGTTGAACTTTTTTTAACCATACATTCTCACCTTATTTTCACAGAAAAGATCCAACAGGAAAGACATATATGTGTTTAAAGATAATTGAGGTCAATACATAGGAGCCATGATGGTGCAGTGATTACAATGCAGTATTTCAGGCTAACTCTGTCCACTGCCAGGAATTCGATTCTGACCAGCTCAAGTTGACTCAACCTTCCATCCTTCAGAGGTCAGTAAAATGAGGATCCAGATTTTGGGTGTGGTCAGTATACTGTAAACTGCTTAGAGAGGGCTATAAATGGTATATAAGACTGAGTTCTATTGTTATTGTTATAGGGCTGTGATGACAAACCTATGGCATGCATGCCACAGATGGCACTTAGATCCTTCTCTGCAGACATGCCAGCAATCAGCCCAGCCCAGCTCCACCGTGCTTCCCGCCAGTCAGCTAATCTTCAGATCTGTGCTGTGCATATGTGTGGGGGGGGGGGGATGCGTGAGGGTTGCTTGCATTGCATTTTGGGGGGTTGAATGCATGCATGCACTCCCTTCCCTACCCTGTTTTGGGCCTGGGAGGCCTCCTACACCAACCTGGAAGCCAAAATGGTATGTGTGTGTGCTCGCGTTGCATTTTGGTGTGCACATGAATGCACACATATTCTCACATACACACATGCTTTGGGCACTCGGCACCAAAACGGTTCACTATCACTGCTATACTTTCATCCCCATGCATTGATGTTATTAGAACCCAAGACAAGTCCAGAAGAATAACCCAATTTTTGATTAGATTCCATTCGCCACTATTGCTCCACATCTATCATCCAAACCTTTCCACTTCTATGTAAAATATAGCAATAGCTTCTGGAAATACATCCAATTAGAAATACTTTATCTTTTATGAGCAAGGTAATTATTCAACAGATGGGCTCAGGGGCTCTACAAATCCTGCTGACATTAACAGAACTTCATCAGAGGATCAGAGTTTCCCACCTCTGCTCTAGAAACATTTTTAAATTATTTTAATATTGTAAACTGCCAAGAGTCATATATTTTAGATAGGTAGCTATATAAATTTATTAAATAAATAAGAAATCTTCAAAGCTTTCAGAACATCATTAGCAATGAAAATGGGTGGTAGAATCAGGATTGTGCTGGATATCAACCATTTTATGAAGAGTTTATCAACCACACAGATCATGTCTTTTTCTGGTAACTTGGTTCATTCATCATGTTATGACCATTGGTATTAACCATGGTTTACTGAAACAATGTCTAGGTTCATACAGCACATAGCATACATGTATGCTATGATTTATGACTCAAATGGCTATATTAACAAGCCATGACAGCCTCTGTACATGTAAGAATGCTCTACCATCTCTATCATTGTATTATTCCTGAGCATCTTCTACAAAAAAATACTGTATGATGGGTCAACATCTATTGTTCCTGGCATTTCCGGGGGGGGGGGGGGGGCAGGCATTCTAATGAGGGGGTGGGTGGGAAATGGGGCAGTTTAGGAAATTTGAGGATACATAGGAAGCTTTCAACTGAGCTAAAGTTAGAAGAATATGTATAAGAACCGGAACATTTAATGTAGTTATTATCAGATATAGGTAATCTTTGACTTAACACCACAATTGAGCCAACATTTTCTGTTGCTAAGCGAGATGTTTGCTAAGTGAATTTTGCCCTGGTTTACAACCTCTCTTGCCACCGTTGTTAAGTGAATCGCTGCAGTTGTTAGTAACATGGTTGAATGAATCTGGCTTTCCCATTGACTTTACTTGTTAGAAGGTCACAAAAGGTAATCGCATGACCCAAGCAAACGGCAGTCATCATTCATATGAACCAGTTGCCAAGCGTCCAAAATTTTCTCAGTGCCATTATAACTTTGAACAGTCATTAAACGAACTGTTGTAAGTTAAGAACATCATAAAGGTATAATCACTGCATAGATTTACCAGGAAGTCTGCTAAAAGCTACAGAACAAAAGGAATGTAAGCCGTCAAATGAAACTAAAAGTTAAAAAGAAGATATCCTACTGTTGGGCGTGCCATAGTATGATAATTGATAGGCAGGAGGCAAAGCTTTAGTCTTCTCCTTGAAGAGGACCTACATTCAAAGGGATCGAAGCAGAACAACTGACACAAGGAAGGGATTCAGACCCAAGATGACCAAATAGATGATTAAGAAAGACAGGGCAACCCTGAAAGAGTTAAATGTCTCCAGGGACAGACTAATTACCTCTGAGAAGAATTTGTGGATGTTATCTAGGAAACCCCTTTGGTGATCTTTGAGAAAGGAAGGGATGAGCACAGGGCCAGAGGACTGGAGAAGGGCAATGCTGGGTCTGTCTTTGAAAAGAAGGGGGAAAGACCCATGTAACTTCAGGCCGGTTAGCTTGACATCAATACCAGGCGAAAATCTGGAACAGATTATTAAACCGCCAGTTAGTGACCATTTAGAAAAGAATGCAATTCTTGGCAGGAAGGAAAAGGCTGCCTTTATCAAGAATAAATCATGCCAAACCAATCTGATTTTTTTTTTAAACACAGAAATATGTTGGACATAGTGTACCTTGACTTCAGCAAACCATTCAACAAACTCTCCCATGAGATTCTAATCAGGGAAATAGTAAAGCCTGGGCTGGATCATGCTTTCATTAGAGGACTACAGACCAGGTTGAGCAATTGTTCCCAGTGAATCAGGGGTGGGTTCCTGCCAGTTCTAACCTCTTCTATAGAAGAAGTTCCACAAATCTACTGTGCTGTTTAAAACCGGTTCCAGCTCCCTCCTTCTGCCCGTCCGCACAACATCAAGATGAAGGGCGAGAAGAGGAATTCTGAGAGTTGAAGTCCACAAGTCTTAAAGCTGTCAAGTTTGAACACCCCTGGGGTTTTTTTTCTTAAAAGGTTAGGGATGCAAGGGTCTTGTAACTTGACAGCTTTAAGACTTTAAGGCTTCAAATGCCAGAGTTTCTGAGCCAACATTTTGGTTGCTAAGCAAGATCGTTGTTAAGTGAGTTTCACCACATTTTACAAGTTGGCCACGCCCACCCAGTCACATGACTGCCAAGCCACTCCTACCTGGTCACATGGCTGGCAAGCCACTCCCACAAAGCAGGCCACACCTACAGAAGAGGTTCTAAAAAAATTTGAAACCCACCACTGCAGTGAATGTACATCAATAGTTCTGCAACAGATGAGGGAAGAGTACAAAGTGGAGTTCCACATTGTCCCCTACAAAGACAAACGTTGGGGATGTATAGTAATAGAGGATTCCTGATGTGGTTGAGTTGGATAATGTATAAAGTTCTTGAAAGAATTCTGCGTTAATCCTGTCAGGAAAAAAAAGCTAGTTGCAAGTACACATTGAGAAAATTATAAGTTCTCATAGATGAAAACATTAGATTCCTAGGAAAGAGCTGTACACATATAATGAGCTTTTAATACTGCATGCCTCAGATGAAGTAGATTGTCATCCATGAAAGTTTATTTTGTTAGTTTTTAAGACGTCAAAAGATTCATTATATTTACCATACCTTTAAAATGGACCCTGTGATCTTCTCTGAAGTATATTGTATCATTAAGTCTTTCTCCAAAGTAATGAGTACAGAGTTGTAACCTTCAGCAAATAAGCAAACATATCAGCAGAGGATTTTTAATCATGGGTTTTTCATGCGCTAAAGTGCCATTAGTACTATATGATGTGAACACTTTGGCTTCTGGCAACATTGTTAACTGGAATCCTATCAGCATGGCTGATCATCTCTTTTCTGTCTTGTTCAAGTAATGTGTGTCGATTTAAGAAGGCATGAAGGTTGATTTATCTGAACCACATGACTAGGATTTTTCTCTTATTTAATATTACAGATAGTAAACGAACAACTTATATCACTATAAGGGAGAAATGTGTACAATTACACGACCTCTATATGACAAAAACAGGCATGAAATACCATTTGGCTTGGCTGCATGTCAAAGTGTGGCTGAGAGCAATAGGATCTGCAGTGAAAATTGCCTTATTTCCTGAATGAACAATGCATTGATGGAAGTTTCAATGAAGCAAAATTGACCCTGTTCGTTGTTTAAGTGATAGGTTGCAATCACTTAGGGGCCAAATAAACCAAGAACTAAGACTGCATCCCTCTGATGATACTGCTGTAGGTTTCCCCAACCTGGGACAACAGCCAGAGCAATGTAAAGGAGTTACTTGGTTGCTTGGAAAGTAGCTGGAAAAAAGAGGCTGGCTTCCATCCTGCGATCCTAAAGTAGAGTGGAGTATCTCTTGTTTTATGCTATCTATACCCAGTTATGAATCTCCCACACCCACCCACTCACATTTATATTGTTTCTCAGATATAAGAAAAGTGTAGAGAGGTATTCCCAGCAAAAAAGGCCACAAGTTATTAACTCATATTATTGTATGGCTTGCTAGCCATATTCCAAAATAATAACAGAAAGACAAACAAAAAGGAATCGTATTTGTCTGATTAACTTCAGAATGAGAGCATAATGATCTAATCAAGATTCTAGAAGCAATATGCTTTCCCTGCATGCTAACATCATGAGACCTATCGTGATCCTTTCCAAATCATTATATTATATTATATTATATTATATTAATTATATTATATTATATTATATTATATTATATTATATTATATTATATTATATTATATTATATTATATTATATTATATTATATTATATTATATTATATTATATTATATTATATTATATTATATTATATTATATTATATTATATTATATTATATTAATTATATTATATTATATTAATTATATTATATTATATTATATTATATTATATTTATTATATTTATTATTATATTTATTATTAGTATATTTGTTTGCTCCAGCATAACTCTGGAACATCACAAGCAATTTCAACCAAACTTGGTACAGTACACAGATGACTTACCCTCTGGAAACAAATACTGGGAGGGTAAGATACCCATGGTGTGTGTGTGTCTGTGTCTGTGTGTTTCAGCATAACTCTGGAGCACCTGGTCTGTTAAGGACAGCAAGTACGGCATCCTAGAGCGGCAAGTGTTTGTGATGTTATGGGAGAGAGAAGGGAGAGCCGGGACCGTTAAGCAGAGTGATTGCAGTGTCCTAGATTGACAATTGTTTGTGATGTCAGTTCCTTCACAGCTTCCTCTGGAAAGCCAGCCCAGTCATGATGTTCAGCCTCCAGTGGACCAATGGGGAAGCACCTAATTGATTTGGGGCAATGTGCTAGAATCACAGACAGGACAGAGAAAATGGAGCGCATGGGAGAGGGAAGGGAAGGTATGATGGGCATGAGAGTAGGGGGAAGAAAGGCTCCTCTCAATGGCGTCCTGTCATACAAATGCTTCGAGGCAAAGTGCCAGGATTGTAGGCAGGTCAGGAAAGAGGAGCACATGGGAGAGGAAAGGGAGAGGGAGTAGTGGGAAGAAAGGCTCCCTGTCAGACAAATGTTTCAATGGCACTGAAAAAAGTGACTTGTGCCCATTTTTAAGCCTTACAATTTGGAAAAAAATTATTTATTTTTGATAAAACAAGAATACAAAAAGGAAAAATCATCATTCTACATTATATCCTTTGGAAAGTATGTCGACTGGTTACAGATAACCCTTGTGCACTTCTAGAACCATTATTATTCATGAATAATCTCATTTTATAGATTTTAAATCAAAAGATTCATCATATATCTTAATAGCATTACAGCAGAATTCTCCTCTAATATTCCATATTTAGTCTATCTTCTTCTTCAGACATATCTTACTTAAACATAACCACATAATGGCATCCATTGTCTATTCCAAACATACATGCATATATACATACACCTATATAGACATATCATCAACCCTTACAATTGTTGCAGCATCCTTGTGGTCATGTGATCAAAATTTGGTTGCTTGGCAACTGGTTCGTATTTATGACCGTTGCGGTGTCCTGGGGTCCTGTGAACAGCTTTAGTGACCATCTGACAAGCAAAGTAAAACAGGGAAGCTAGATTCATGTTATTAATTTAATAACGGCAGTGATTCACTTAACGACTGTGGGAAAGGTCATAAAATGGAGCAAAACTCACTTAACAAATATCTCACTTAACAACATAATTTTGGACTCACTAGTTATAGTCATAAGTCGAGGACTATCTGTAGCGTGAAGGGATCATAAAACTTAAGATTTCAAAAAAAAACCACAAGCCCTTCCTGATGTCTGCCCCTCAGTTTCAACCAACAGTATCCCTGTGTATATTATTACATTGGTCATAGGTTGAAATGCAATAATTCAAAAAAGCAATGAATTCCCTCTGGGTAGATGTTTGAATATGTTGACTTCAGTGCCTATGTTTCTGCTTTTTTAGGTATTCATTTTGTGAATTTGCCAACCCCTAATATGTGTTATTTCCATTTTTTAAATAAAGTTAGAAAAATAACATCACTCACCCAACAATAGTTGGCAAAAATTAATAGTAATGAGTTAATTACCATTGCCAGCTGCTTACAAAAAGGGAGGAGGGAGGAAAAATCAGGCCTCCAGGCAGATGCCTTCTGCCTTTTTGCCTGCTGGAAAAAAATTCTCCATTCATGGATACATAAAACACAACTTTTCTGCATTCTGTTTAGACTTATATTGCATGCCACCTTTATATGGCCCTCAGCAAAGACTCTCTTCAGCTTTTACATTTTCCATATCCAGCAAATCTCCCCCCCCCCTCTTTTCTCTTTCTTTTCTTCCATATTTATAGCACATTCGACTAGCTCTTTAAAAAAAGTGGAAAACAATCACCCAGCGGAATAGATGATTGTCAAGTTATATCTCTCTTACAGTGGGAAAAAGGCCATCTGCAACTTTTAAATAATACCTGAATCCTATTTAGATTTCCAGCCCTTTGGATATCAAGCCTGTGGGGTTTTGAGTGTCTGATTGATTCACTTTCTATGACTTGGGAAAGCAAAGTGTGAACACTCAAACCTAAAACCTGTACCTCTTCATCTGCCTTTTCCTATTCCTCTGTAGAAACGGGCTGATTATATTTGAAGTTATTTCAGCATTAAAGTATTTCCCCAGAATTTCTTTAGTTATGCTAGAGTTTGGTTTTGTTCCTACTCTCATAGAGACACCAGGTCAACTTGCTTTCCTCGCAAAACACATCAATTTCATGGCAGATCTTCAGAGCACCAAACCTACTGATATCTAAAACTTACTAACCTTCTGGCCTTGTGAAAAGCTTAGAAATACTTAAAATCATAGCATAAACTCTTTCCAAATACTACATTAGTACCTCGAACCTGTAGCCCTACTGCTGCTTTACTCAAAATAAAGAAGTAAGGTAATCCATGAAAGTGACTTCAACAGGAATTGAAGCTGGGGCATCTTTGTCTTAATTTATAGCATTTCATTTTTCTTTATTTTACTTGCTCTTAGGTCACTGACAGTTGGATGCCAAGATGTTTACTCCAAAGTAAATACTTCCAAGTCAGGATGAGGATGAGGATGAGGATGATGATATAAATGAGGATTAGATATAATCTTTATCTTTTCTTTTTAAAAAGATTTCATTAAAACAGTGTGAAGAGGAATTATTCCAGTGGAAACTTGTAATTATTTCCAAGAAAAACCCCACTGTTACCCAAGCTGCCACTTTCATAATGCTGTTTTTAAAAAGTTATAGGATTGGTTTATAACTGTGCCTACATTCTTCAATATGTTTTGCTTGGTAACAAGATACATATAAAATTGATATTTATTTATTCAATTTGTATGGCTGCCCATCTCAACAAGTGCTTAATGTGGCAGCAAATAAGGCAGGCATAGTAAGAAAGCGGGATTTAACATGTTGTATTTGTGCATATGCCTGTGTAGTGCGTGTGTGTGTTTGTGTGTTTATGTGTGAGAAACAGAGGTAGAGACAAAGTCAGGGAGGGAGAAAAGAGAGAAAGCAGGAAAGTGTGGAATAATATATACAGATTCAGCTGCAAATAAAATGAAACTAGATTAATCTAAAAATAATGCATTGCATTTGCTTTTAGTAATTCTCAGTTAAGAGATAAAAGTAAGATCAAGTTCAGTGTGGATCAAGACATGCTTAATAGTACTAGTGTCGTAAGAAACAATATCTAATTGTGTAATAGATGATGAATACTGTTTCTTTCTGTTGAATTGTCTGGCTTGAAGCATCCACTGCAATTAGAATAACCTGTGGGATAGTTCTGTGCTGAAATGAATAACTTGTTGCTGCAATGTTTTAGACTGTATACTAAGCTGTTTCAATCTCCTTGAACCCTTCTACCTATATAAATTATCAGCAGTGCCTAGACTACCTACATCTTGAATATTTATGTTGGAAAATGAAGGGAAATGGATGCTGTTATTCTGATGTATGCAACAAATCAATGCATCAACAAATGTACTCTTCCCTGAATTTAAGCCCCATTGAATCGGAGAGAAAAGGTAGCAATGATGCTATTTCCACTGATGGCTTTCTCTTACGTTCGGTATGCAAATATGCTTTTAGAATGACATTTCACAACTACTCATGAAAGCCATATTGAAAAGGCAAGATACAACATTTTTAAGCAAACCATAGATTCTCCCAAAAAGATCTTTATCTTCCTGCACTGAGGAAACTTGGACCTGGTCCACATATAGCAGCGTTGGGTGGAAGTAAGATGCCAGGAGGGTTGATCTCGATATCATGTTTGGAATGCATTTAGGGATGTCAGTTCTGGATATTTCCTCGTGGGAGGGAAAATCCCACATAAATAGAAAATTTATGGAAAGAAAGCAGATGGGCAGCCAGTCTTTCTCCCGACCCTAGTGATCAACTCTTAAACTTGGGGGAGAACAAATTGGTATTATTTTAAAAGTGAAATTATCCATTCTCTCATACTTAGCATTTCTTTTTTTTTTCTTTCAGTCACCACAGATCACAAAATAGCTTCATAAGGTGAGCGACAAACTAGCAAAAGATGATGTCTTAATACTAGCCAGCTCTTTAGCTCATTCTTTCTCTGCCGTTTGGTACAAAGTATTTTTGATGGGCTTTGTAAGAAGCCAATAGCCTGTATTTCTGGCCCCATTGTAAAAGAGAAGACTAGGCCTCCAGTAGCAGCTGGCAAAGAAGGCTACTACTAGTCTCGTAGCCGGTTAGTTAATAGATGTATACTTATTTGTTTACTCTTTATAAGTGTAATAGATATACACATTTGCTTCTTTACTCTTTCACCACTTATATAAACTAAGCATTATACTTTTCACACAGAAAGGAAATAAAATGACAAAATGAAAATGGGACCCAATAAAAGAAGTTAAAGGCATAAGGGCAATTGATAGAAGTAGAAATTTTGTTAAAAGTAGGGAAACTATTGAGAAAAAGTTACGTTGTCCCTTTGACTTGTCTATGACATACCTGACACACCTGCTACCTTTGTCACTAAGGATTTGTATTAGTTCTGTATACTAGTTATTGCTATAAACAAATTTTAATATTTATGCCAAGGCAGAAATTCCCACCTGGATTGCACTGTAGTTGTTTCGACACTGTATAACCAGTAGGTGCCCAAGGACATCCTACGCCTGCTTCTAATCCTTCTTTAGAATTTTGCTTTGGATGAGTGCAATGAGCTTCACCTTTATCTACTCGAAATAATGGAGGAGTTAAGGATTGAGCCACAACAAAAGTTAATATACAATGCCACTTGATGACAACTAAGACTGGAGAAGGTCAGAAGCCATCTTGCTGTCTTTCCAAATAATTCTAGTACATATTCATTTCCCGTATTCTAGAGAAGTGCCTTTGATTTTATATTACTACTTACTAGTAAATTACTTGCTTAAGTTAGAAAAGAATGGTGTGTGGGAGGGGATGAGAAGGATTGGTTGCTTTAGAACTTGGAGAACTGCTGCCATCTAGCTACTGGGTTAACTGGATCAACTGTCCAAGTTGGTATGAAGGTTCCTTCCAATTGGCCATCTTGTACTCTGTATCCATTTCTTTCAAGTGCTGGTTTTCCCAGGTGGGTTCCGCTTGGAACATGGGGTATTTTGACCATCGTGATTGCACATACCTGGTGCATGTCTTCAAATTGGCCTTCCTTATTCGATCTTATTGCGGTAAAGAAACTTGGCCCAGAAATGCAATGCTCATGGCCAGCATTTTGTGTAATATTTCCCTGTGATAGTCTTGCTGAAGATAAAGACATATGTTTAATTTGGATTTTAATTCAAACTGACCTAATTCACACTTCCTGATCTAACGCTCAAATGAGAATGCAATTATCTTTTGGTTTTCACATGTCACATTTTGCAGTGCAGTAAGAATGTAAAAAAACATACATATTTTCACAAAGAATATTAACTCGGAAGAGGCACAAACTGATCAGGAAATAGAATTAAACAAACTTCACACTGTCCCAAAGAGACATGTTTCTTCAGCTTTTCAGAAGAAATGCATGATTAAGAGTGTTCATTGTTTCTGAAAAATCGCTGCAAGGAGATTGATATGGCAGAGAGAAAACTCACACCAGAAACCAGTAGAGGTTTGGAAAAGTCATTTTGTAGGGTGACTTCAGGGGACTCTTGCAACTCCCAAGTCCATCCATGGTCCAAAACAAGGGTAATCAATCTTTTTATACTTACCGCCCACTTTTGTATCTCTGTTAGTAGTAAAATTTTCTAACCGCCCACGGGTTCCACAGTAATGGTGATTTATAAAGCAGGGAAGTCAATTAAATTAAAAAAAGGGAAGTGCTTCAGTATCGGACAAAACCCCTACCACCCACCATGAAAGCTGGAACGCCCACTAGTGGGCAGTAGGGACCAGGTTGACTATCACTGGTCCAAAACATTGAACTTCATGGACTATATGGACATCTTGCTGCCTCTGTCATTTCTGTCCTACTCTCATGTCCCAACATTCTTCCTAAAGTTTGGAAATTGATTTGAAAATCTTAAAAGATCTGTGATGATTTCTACAAGACTCCACTTTTAATAGAATAAGAAAACTCTGCTAGTTGATTCATCACAAAATAAAGGACAATAGTATGGGCTATAATTTTGCGTATTTAACAGTGACCACCGCTATTAAATAGGCTTATTAGCTGAATTACCAGGTTTCAGCATCTTTTGAGCCACCACCATTAAAGAGAAAATTATTTCCTGTTTAGATGTAATTAAAGGTACGATCCATTTCATTTACATAAGCCCGCAAACATTCCCTGTAAAACAACAAATACGAATAGTAGCTCATTTGCAAGGATTTTCCCCCAAGCTTTCAAAAGAAGCTTACCGATGAAGCAGGAATTTTAATTCAAAAATATGCCATGTACCCTAATTCCTAGCTAGCTATGTTCCATTCAAATGGGCTGTTAGTAGAAGGTCATAAACTGATTTGGCGCAGATAATGTTGAGCACTCAATAGGAGGCTTGTAACAATAATCAGAAAGCCTTTGAGGTTTTGCATAAAAGCACCACAATTGTTTGTGTGGTCACAGATTTGGACTATTCCATATTCATGTCACAGATTACTAGCATTTGCTACTGTCCAGCTTTTGTAGTTACACCAAAAAACAAAGCCCTTTTGTTTCCTAATTCCTTGGGTGCAATTCAGATATTTTGCCCAGCATGCAATGTATGCTGCAATTAAATACCAAAAGCAAAGACATGGTTTTCCCCATTATCAGTTGCTGCTTGCTCTTTATAGTTCATAGGTGGCCATAAGAACTGGCATATGTACATGTTTTGGCAGACCACAGCCATCACTTGCAGTGGCCCTAAATTTTGCATTAGAATTTAAAGAGTTGCATGTGCTTTCCCTAGTTACAATCATACATAAACACATACATGCACGCAATCACCTCCATATACTTTGTCATAAACTAGCACTAATGTCCAGAGGACTGAGCTAATGCAGCTGATTTATAAGATGCATGTCTCATTTGCTTTTGGGGAGGAAGGTTGAATACAGGATTTAGTATCAAAACTAAGCATACCCCATCATCTCAGCTATCTAGACATGAAATCAACTTAAACAAATATTGGCACGGATGACAATGGAACCCATTCTATTCACAGAGAGACTCACATTGGCAAGATTGCAACAGCTGAGCTAGGTAAATATGATTTCCCCAAATCTCTCCTTTGCTGCAGGTTAGCTATTACTATGTATAGTAGTAGCTAACCTCAGTGGACCAATATATGTGGTCCACTGAGTGCTAAGAGGCACAAGGCTCTTACATTAGGAATAAGATTGAAACTAGGAGTCAGTCGTTCTCTGGAACGACCTGCCTCCCGAACTCCGCGTCACCTCGGACCTCCGCCTTTTCCGCCAGCGCTTAAAAACGCACTTTTCCCACCAAGCCGGCCTGGCGTGAACCACCCTATACCGACTGAGTTTTAGTTTGCCAAAGTTTTAGTCAATGGGATTTTAATTATGTTTTAGCATAGGGTTCTGAGTTTAATGTTGTTTTAGGATAATTTATAGTATTTTTGTATATTTGTAGTTGTTTTTGATTCTCCTGTGCGCCGCCCCGGGTCCCTCTGTGGGAGATGGGTGCGGGATATAAGTATGAAAAATAAAAAAATAAAAATAATAATTATGGATCTCCTCCTTCCAAGGCCACGGGAGAATTGCTAAAATTCAATAGTATCTGGTAAGCCAAAAATCTGATTGAGAGAATGTATGATCCCAGTCGATGAAGACCATCTCAACTGACACAGTAAAGTTAAAGACTTCTTTGAATCAAACCCAACTTTCACATGCTTCCCAGCCTGGTATTTTGGGGCAGTCGTCTATCCAAGTACTAACCAAGCTTACCCTACTTAAGCCCCCAAGATATTTGCTTGGCTAGCTGCTGCTATCCAGTGAGATGCATAGAGATAGTCTTTGACTTATGACTACAATCAAGCTCAAAATTTCTGTTGCTGAGCAAGAAGTTAAGTGGGTTTTGCCCCATTTTATGACTTTTCATGCCACAGACATTGTGAATCAAGTGCATTAAGTTAGTATTTATTTATTAAAGTTCTATGCCAACATTAAAATATTACTAAAAACTGCGCTAAACCATGCCTACAAGAACCAAGAAACAAATGGGATGGGGATGAGATCCTCTTACCCCAATACTGTGCTCCTCAGCCCCAGCCCTCCGTAGTTGGTCTAAAAAGGATTCCATGGTCAATGGTACTGAAAGCCACTGAGAGGTCAAGGAGAGCAAGGATCAATGTGCTGCCTAATCCTCTCACCAGATTTCATCCAATAGCACTTATATATACCAGAAGTGAGTTCCTACCTATTCAGTCCGGTTGGCTGAATAGGTAGTAACTCCGGGTGACACGTGACTGTACTGGTTCTATCCGCGGCGGCGCCATCTTGATTTCTGTTGTGCACATGCGCAGAACAATCATCATTGAAATATGTAATTTTTATTCCTTTTTTAATGTTGTGCACATGCACTGATCATTTTAATCATTTTTTCAATGTGCACACATGCAGAGCGCACGTCTGGTGTGCGCATGCACGAAGCAAGCTTGCGCACGCAAAATTTTTCGGGTGCTGAACCAGTACCCCTAATATATACCATTTCACGGTGCTTTACAGCCATCACTAAGCAATTTAGAGAGTCAACATATTGACCCCAACAATCTGACTCCTCTTTTTAACCAATCTCACAATGGATGGCTGAGTCAACCTTAAGCGACTCAGAATCGAACTCCTGCAGTGAGCAGTGATTTAGCCTGAAGTACTGTATTCTAACCACTGCGCCACCACAGCTCTTAACACAGTTGTTAAGTGCATCTGGCTTTCCCATTGACTTTGCTTGTCAGAAGGACACAAAAATTACCGCACGATCCCAGAGCACTGCAACCATCGTAAATACAATGTTGCCAAGTATCCGAATTTTGATCATGTGACCATAAGGATGCTACAACGAGTTATGTGAAAAATGGTCGTAAGTCACATTTTTTTCAGTGCTGTTGTGACTTCAAATGTCCCTAATCAAATGGTTGTAAGTCAAGGACTACTTGTTCTGCATTACACTACAGATAGGCTATTCTCATCACACAGCTTACATAGCTGCACCTCCAAAAGCCATCACTCTCTACCCTTTAGATGGTATTTCAAGATAGGATTTGTTCTCGATGTCATTAGCCCAATATAAACACTGAATCATAGATGTTTTTGATTCTCTCAGGCTTCTGTTTATTTTGTAAACCCCTCGGCCTCTTTCCTGCCTTTTTTTTAATCTTAGCCTAAATCCTGAAATTAATTAAGAATTGCACAGCAAAATGATAACCTTAATTATAAAGACAACCTTGGTGACCTAATTTCTTGCTGCAGTCATGTAATATTAGATGCTATCCAGTGTTGTCCACAAATTTTGCCCTCAGAGTGTATGTGCATGGACAAGAGATAATAAGGAGCCATACTTTTTATCGGAAAGCTCCTAAATACATTTTAACTTGCATTATGTAGAAGAAATGGGATGTTTAATTTTTTTTTATAAGCTGTTAATAGATTTATGCAACTATTGGCAGGATAATATTCAGACATACGTAAATGGATAACTAATATGTATATCTAATCATATAACTTATTTTTATTTATTTATTTAATGTAGGGCATCTACAGAGGTCATATAATCACTGATATACAAATTTAGTTTAAATAAAACATCAGCAATTATATATATGTAGGTGTGTGTGTGCGCGCGCACACACACACACACGATATGTGGACAATACAATATAGGAGATAATATATTTAGATAAAACCATAATAAAATCACCATAGTATGGAGCCACAGAATAGCAATGGGATCATGGGCGGGCTTCAAAAATTGTAGCAATGGGTTCACTGCCCTGTTGCTGGGTGGGCATGGCCCAGTTGGCCTCCTTCACCATGGCTGAGGGGGGGCTTTTGCTCTCCCCAGGCTCTGGAGGCTATCCTCGAGCCTCCAGGAGGGCAAAAACTACTTTCTCCCGGAGGCTCTGGAGACCCTCTGGAGGCCAGAAACCAATCTGTTTCCAGACTTCTGGAACTTCAAGTAGGCCCATTTTTCACCCTCTCCAGGCTCCAGAGGCTTTCCTCAAGCCTCCAGGAGGACGAAAACCACTTCCCACAGGCTCCAAAGACCCTCCGGAGGCCGGAAACAGGCCCGTTTCCAGACTTCTGGAACCTCCGGTAGGCCCCTTCCCCCCCCCCCCCCATCCCTGAGCCTCCATGCGGGCCCTGTGCTTATCTGGCATGAAGAATGAACCACTTGGAGACTCCTGGGAGGGGTGGGGCAGGGTGGGCGTGACCAGCTTGCGGTGGCATTTGGGGGTTCACCGAACTGGGCAGAATCCTAGCTAGAGAATCGCGTGAACCCATGCGAACCCCCAGCAACTCACCCCTGAACGGGATAGATGGTATAATTTGATACCTAAGAAAGCTAACCATCTACTGTAACTGCTTCTGGTGTGGCTGTGGTGATATCATCTCAGGTGCCTTGAAGTTCCTGAGGGGGCATTCTTAAAGAATATGTGTTATATTTTGTTCCAGTGCACCATAGTCGCATTGCAGGGTCTCAGCCATTACCCACTTAAAGACCCTAACCTTAATCCTTAATTCTGGCATGGTGTCCTGATTCTATTCAGGTGACTTCATATTTTTCACGCAACTGCATTCCTGGAAGTGATTTTGTTGGATCAACGTGGTCTGTTTCGTTGTGGTTATTAAAAGTCACGCATCTTCATCGCCATTCCTCAGCTAGATTGTAAGACTGCGGTATGTTATTCCAAATACTGTAGGTTCCTAAATTTAAGCCTGATGAGAAATAGAGAATCTAATATTTTATGTATTGGAAGATCTCTAGCAGTTGAGGGCCTGTTTATCTTATTCTACTCTCGAACTGTCTGTTATCACCTGAGATCAGGAGGGGCAATTTTAGAAAGAACACGGAGGTATGAAAATGGTGTAAATCATGGGTGTCAAATTAGATCGCATCACGTGATGTCACATGATGTATTGTGACATTTTTTGCCTTTGTGGAGCCAGGATAGATGTGGCCCATGCATTATGCATCCAGCCCTGGGCCACCAGTTTGACACCCCTGATGTAGATTTAAGGGTTCCAGATATTATTCTTATTAAGGTGTCATTAAGGTGAGCATCAACCTTGTTGGCATGACCCATACAGGTTCACAGTATTCGGCAACAGAATACTAATGATTGTGCTACTATACGCAAAGTTTTGGCTTATGCTTCTCAAGCTGTTCCTGCAAGTTTCCTAATCAAGTTGTTCCAGGTTTTCAATTTTTGCCCAATTACTTTGTGGTTTTTTTCCAAATGTAAGGGATCGGTCAAGGTTTAGGCTGATATATTTTGGATGGAAGTTGTGTTTTATTCTCTTTCCACAAAAAGCTATGTTTAACTCTTTGTTTGCTGTATGATTGCTTAGACGGAAGGCACATACTGTTATTTCAGTTTTATTTCGGTTAGGGCATAGTCTCCACTTCTCATAACATTGGCCTAGTGACCACAGATCCTTAGTAAGAATGTATTCCGCTTCCTCAAAATTTTTGGCTTGGATAATTATTACCTTATCATCGGCATAGCAAGTTTTTTCAGAATTGGTTTCCGATAGATGAAGTAGTAGTGTGGCTAGAACTGATCCCTAGTGGTGCCTCCTACAAAAACCTTGCTTTTTTTTTGTTTTTTGACATGTTCTCCAGAAATCTTACTACGTTAAGACATGGAATAGTTTTCTTCAGCTTGAGCATCAAACTGTTAAGGTACACCATGTCATAAGCTGCAGTCAAATCAATAAAAGCCATGGAGGTTTTTAGTCCCTTTTGGAAACCAGGTTCAATACATGAAGTAAGACCCAGAACTTGCTTGCAGCATCTTCTCTTGGTGCGGAACCCAGCCTGGAAAGAAGGGACAACCCAGACAATATGTTGGTATATTCTGTTATAAAGTAATCATTCCAGAACTTTATAGCAAGTGCTCAGGAGAGCTATATAATGGTAGCTTGCTGGATCATTGTATGGTTTTTCCGGGTTTTAGAATGGCAAGACTTTGGGATATCTTGAACTGATGGGGGATCTTTCCAGTGTTCAAAGCATCTGTATAAAAGTGTTGTAGCCATCTCCTAGCATATGGTCCTGTATGTATGTATGTATGTATTGTGTCACAACACCTGGTATGCCCAAATATGGGAGGGAGCACACTACTTCCCTTTTCTGTCTTTCAACTCACCCTAGGAGCCATCCAGGCAGAAACTATTTTTTATGTTGCCTTTGTTACATTTGTGTTGCATTTGTGCTGATAAATATATAAATAGCTTGTACAGACTAATATAGATCTATTTCAAGCTGTTTAGCTCTCATCAGCTAGCTAGTTCAATTCCCAGTAAGGGTATGGCTAGCTGATGAGAGCTAAATAGCTTGAAATAGATCTATACTAGTCTCCCTTATTTATTTATTTATTTATCAGCACAAATGCAACACACACACACACACACACACACACACACACACACACATACATACATACATAAAAGCCAAATACCACTCACTCATCACAAAATCTCCAGAACCGTAAAGCCTACAAACTTGAAATTTGTCATGTATGTTCCTCTTGGCTTCTAAGTGCTTGCTAAGAAAGGATTTTTTGAAATGACCATCAGATCATTAGTATTTCTTATACAGTAATTAACATGTTCTGATGCTAAGGCATTCTACTCCCCCTCCCCACCTGAAAAGAACTCTGTTCCAACTGCCAGTTGCGTCACATTCCATTACCTCTGTTCAAACTGGCAGACCTTCCACTCCTGGTCTGGTGCTCCTTACAGTACTATATGTTGGTACCTCACCAAAATGTCTATGCCTTCCATCTATGAAACTGCTTCCAGATTCAAGGCAGCGGGAGTGATATTCCCTTATGTGTTTCAATCACTAACCGCCACTGAGCCAATGGATTGAACCCGAGTAAAGCGGATTTCTCCTGCATTGCCCAATCACAGTTTCATCATGAAGCACGGTTTTCCAGCTAGTGTTTAATAAATATTTAAACTACCTGGTCCATAGTTCATATTTAGTTCATTTAGCTTCCTAAGAATTTTAAGACTATGGTTAAGCTACAGAAAGGGGTAGAAAGGGAAATATTGCATGCACCAAACTGTCTGGCAGAGCCAAGTATTATCAAAGCTTTCCCACAAATAATATTTCTGTTTTGCTTCAGTCTAGGTAGCCTAATTTATGATCACTGTTCTAAATTCAATCGGCTATGATTGAAAAGTACAATCTGGCAAAGCATTAGAGCATACTGAGAATACCTAAATGTGATTTGGGACTGATGCCTTTTAATAAACGTTTAAAAATTTAGAGAACCTTCTTCTCCTCTTGACAACGCTGGCTGAGAATGGCAGTCGCAGATCACAACACTGAGGAAGGCTAACCTAACAAACTGTGTGAATTGGAAGAAGAGTTTCCAACTCCATCTCCTTGAGTACAGGTTCCCCACAGGGCTGTGTCTTGAGTCTGCTACTGTTCACTTTGATGACCTATGACTGCTGTGTCAAATCTGCCACGAATCATAGTGCAAAGTATGCGGATGACATGGCAGTGGTGGGTCTTATCTGGGATGACAATGAAGACGCTTATAGGGAAGAGATGAAGGTGGACTGGTGCAAACAGAAATAACCTAGTTCTACATGTTAATAAAACAAAGAAGATAATTGTGGATTTTAGAAAGAGACGGCATAGTCACACTCTACTCAGTATCAAGGCTGCAGCTATAGAGATGGTCAGGGGTCTGCAAAGTCGGCTCTTTTAAGACTGGTGGACTTCAACTCCCAGAATTCCCCAGCCAGCTATGCTGGAGATGGTCAACAGTATTAATTATCAGTATTAACTATCTGGGGGTGCAGATAACTAACAATCTGAATTGGTCTCTCCACATGTCATCCTTAGTGAAGCATGCAAACCAGCATCTGCACTTCCTGTATTGTATGAAGGTGGGCACATCTTTCTCCTTCTATCCTGGCCACTTTTTACAGAGGCACGATTAAGAGTATTTTAATAAACTGCATCACTGTTTGGTTTGATTGTAGCAGTGCTTCCGATAGAAGGTCCATACAGAAAGTGGTAAGGACAGCCGAGAAGATTATAGGCAGCTCACTTTCCGTTATTTAGGATATTGAGTACAACCGCTATTTATGCTAGAGCTCAAAGCATTGATAGGGGCCCCACATGCCCACTTTAAAGTCTGTTTCTCCCCTTTGGGAGGAGGTTTCAAAGTATTTCTAGCAGGGCTACCAGATTCTGTAACAGCTTTGTTCCCTATGCCATCCGTCTGGTAAACTCACAAGATTCATTTTTCTCGCCATGTACATCTGAAGTAGATTATTGTTTCTCTGACATATATGTGGGTATATGCATAGATTTTTATTTTTTTTATTTGTCATGTTTATGTAGTGTATATTGGAGGTAGTGACCCTCGGAGAACTGTATGCAACAAAAATTCATTTTAATGTACACCAATTACTGTACATTTAAAGTGACAATAAAGTTATTCTAAGTCTGAGCTCTAAGTATCACTTCGAAATGAGAAGTAGCATACTTTTACTTGAAAGGTAATTTTGCTTCAGTGGAATTTACTCCCAAATTCATTTACTTATAGTCAAGGTCTATGTCAAGATTTTTATTTATTTACTTACCTAGCAAATGTATTTATTTATAAAAATGTATACGGCTTCCCAGTCACTCTTAAAAGACTCTGGGCAGCTTACAAGAAAGTAAGATATATACAACTTTCTGCTGGAAGTGAAGGGAGAGAAAGATTTTTAATTTTTCTTGTGTTTTAAATATGCATAATCTGTTTGGGGCATTAACTTTCGATGATATGTGTACCCGAATTCCATTTAGTTGTGATTTGGGATAACAGGAATTCTGTTAAGAGGCTTTAACATGTTAGGATCCGAGGATATTATTGTCATCCAAGTCCAGAGCCCACAGTCCGTTTTACCAACGCATACGTATCCCCAGGGGAGTTAAAACAAGCAATGTTCCCCTACCCCCTCTCTCTCTCCAGCAAGGCACTCACAGTGCCTCCAAATATGGTAATAACTTTATACATCACAGGTTGAACTTGCAAAAAAAAAAAAAAAATCAGTTCCAGCTTGTCTTTCTTCTTCGTTATGCTTGTGATGAGATCACGGTGCTCCACTGAGAGCTCAAATTCTTTAACTTGACAAAAGACATAGGTGAACATGTCACAGTTTTACAGTTATGCAGAGCTCAGATGCTGTAAAGATAACAAGAACTGTTCTGTGCTCGCCCATGCTCTGAATGTGTGTTAATCTAAAATGGCTGCTCTGTAATACTTTAATTGCAGTTTCATGGCAACAAATTGCCACTTAACTGTAATAAATTTTCTTACAGCTAAGCCAGACTAACAATGCATGCATGCAACTGAAAGAAAAGAGGACAATAGAAGTCCGGGGACTTTCTGTTCAATGACATCAAGACACAGAGGAGCAAATAATGATCTACACCAAGATAGTCACATACCGAAGCCTTTTGCATAAAGAAATCTTATACACACCATAATCTCATTCCTCATCTTTATTAAACGAGTACTGTTTGAAATACATTTCTCAGGCACTGGAAT
This sequence comes from Rhabdophis nuchalis, assembly GCA_039707465.1. Lineage (NCBI taxonomy): Eukaryota > Metazoa > Chordata > Lepidosauria > Squamata > Natricidae > Rhabdophis > Rhabdophis nuchalis. The sequence goes on along the minus strand of CM077644.1, from coordinate 88,833,439 downwards.
CTTGCAAACTTTTGAATCATTATGATAAATCTAATTGCCAGTAAATTATAAAGCTTTCTTTGTTAAGAATTTTAGTTTTTTAAACCGAAACAGTAAATGTTTAACACCGATAGCCAATCTTCCATTGCCTTGTTATTAACATTTTAAAGGCGAGGCAGAGAACTTTTTCCTATTAAGAGCCGTTGGCTCACAGGAAAAATTGATCTGGCAATATAAGGGCACAACTATTGATAGATGGAACCAAAACTACAAAGCCGCTACAATTTGGAAAATTACCTACCTTTCTTGCCCAACTTCCTCTTTTTGTCACTTCTTATGAAGATTAAGACAAGTTCCCAAGTAGCTTGTAACTGCTCTACCTTACATTTAAAGGCAATGTTTGTTTCCTTTCCTTTTGCTGTGAATGATTGCTTCTATAATATAACCTAATTAAAGAATTTTGAAGCACAGAAAAAGTAGCCTTTCATTAGATACAGAATTTAGCTTGGAGAAGTTTAAATGTTTCCATGCCTGTAGAATACCGGTGTATGTAGAAATCACAGAACACTGGATATGTAAAAATTTGCTGGAAAGCAGTCCTTTTGCAAAATTAGTTCATTAAAAAGAGTTAACAATAGCCTCACTATTTCTGCATAAGACTAATATGACAATTGTACCTATTTACAGGAATGCTTTCACAGTGGTGCAATTTATTGGGGGGGGGAGGGTTGTGTCCACGCCAAACTTATTTTTAATGCAATAGATCCTGTTGAATTAACTACATTTGTAGGGCTATGGATGAATCCATCTATTATACGTACATAGCAGATTCAAGAGAGAGGCTGTGACAAACGCACGTTTCCAAGTTAATGCTCTCCAACTGCGATGGCGACCTACTCTTATACATTCACCCATGGCTATACGCGATAATGATGAGAGCAGCAGTTCAAGCCTCTCTAAGCAACACTAAGTTAGGAAGAAATGATGGACAAAGACCAAGTATGTTAAAAATTACCTTTCCCGCTGCAAATCATAGAGGACCAAATTTCCAAACTGTCTTGCCTAATACCAAATTGCGCTAGAACCTTCCCTCACTGTGAAGACCTGTTTTTATTGTTTCGTAGGTCTGTGGTTCTGTCATGCTTTATCCCAATCTAGTTAAAGACATTCCATCATATATATATTCATAGCCCAAAGAATCCTTCTCCAATTTAGCACATCAAAGCACAGACTTTATCACTTGCATGTGGATTATGCTAACAGAAGAGACATTTGTAATCTTATAAGGTCTGCAATTTAAGACAGCATTTTAAGCTTTCTATTATATAGGTAGCAGTGCCTTAAGAACCAGGCACATAAAAAGCTTATTTGAAGTCTTTAACGAACTTCAGTCTCTTCCTTGCTTAATGCCACACTATGGTTTATTGAAAGTTATTAGTCATCCTCTAGTACATCTAGATTATATCACACAATAGGTTTTTTTTAAAACCAATCCTAGCATGTTTTAACTCCAACTGCAGAATGATAAATGCTTATATACAGGGGGAAAAAGTTTTTTAAAAGAAGCACCTTCCCCAGCTGGAATACAGATTCTGCTGTCTCAAAATAACTTTTCAACAGTCTTCTACTAATTCCAACATTTTAGGGAAATGTATTTGGGATTTGCTTTGGGATATAAAATACCTTTGCAAGCTATTACTTGGCCTCAGGATTTCAACCAGAACTATTTTCATATATTGAGATGTGTGTGTGTGTATGTGTGTGTGTGTATGCTAGAAAAGACAGCATGGTAATTTCCAGTTAGGACAAAGTTGCTTAGCTTGAAAATACAGTCTGTTTGGCAACATACGTAAGGGGTCACAGAATCACTTTCCATCTCCACCTCCCACATTCAAATTTCCTTAACTGGCTCATTTGGAAATCAAGAAGAAAGTGAAGGGGAGATATACCCCAAATTCAGACATGTAGTACAAAATCATGGTTGGCCATTACAACTGAACTAGGCCAATATTTCAGTGGACTCTGCAGGAAGTGCAATAAATTTAACTATCGCTCTGACCAAAATTAAAATATGTACATTGAAATCCTTTACTTTTAATGAATTTGCCGTTAGCTTTTCCTATTTTTAGAGTTTCACCCTGGAGTCTCAAGTGCATGTATCTTCTTAGCCAGAAATAAAATGATGCAATACTTCTCACTCCAGAGAACATTAATATTTACCAGGAATGCATTTGGAATTCAAAATTGATGTCCTTCCTCAGTTTGCATGGATCATGATTACACAAAACCATATTACAGACAAAACAACATTAAGCATCACCATAAATTTAGAATATAAATTACTCATGGATTACATTGTTATTTTGGGACAACCCATTTTATCCTTGAATTGTTTTGTTGTGGTGGTGGTGATGAAAAAGGTATGCAAAATTTAATGAAAAGCCAGAACTCTGCATGTTACATCTCCTAGTTAACACTCAGAGCTATTAGCCATTTGTTGATTAAAAAAAACCTCTGCCAATCTTATGTAGTGTGGTTATGTATGAAATTAGATATGTGTCCATGAAATCACCAAAATTAAATTCAGCTTGAAGGACACTTTTTATCTATAATTATAAAGAATATTTCAGACCACATTTGGTAACTTTTCAGCTGTGGCAAGAATCTTTCATTCCTATCTATATAAAAATTGGTATTACGTTGTTGAAAGGAAACATTTACAAGACTACAGACAAAATATGCCCATTTATGCCATCTGAAATGTTATTTCATTACATTTCCTCACAAAAGACAAATTTCAGGACATTGGATAGCCACTATTTCCAACCATGGCAATTTCTAGGTATGTGCAATTCAGCTCCTAAAATTCCACACACCTGAAAACTGATTGGGAAATGCCAATTAAAGCCAATTTATTAGCCATTTCATTAATTCTATAAACCAGCAACTCCAATACTGTAGTTGAAGTATTATTTCCCATTTGGGGACTTTGTCTGTAAGGGGAACATACAAGACTTTAATTACAAGCAGCTTTTGTACACTTGCCTTGAATTTGCTATATTGTTCTATGATCTTGGGTATATATGGATTACATACAGTATATCTCTGTATGCACCAAGGTGATTGTCAGGCTCACAGAGTATATAAAAAAAAATAGATTTGCATCTTGGAAAAGCAGTGAAAAAAAGTTTGCACTCATGCAGCATCCAAACAGTAGTCATAATTGGAGAGGAGGGGGCTATTTCAAAGTAGAAAAACTTGGCATCATTCTTTTCTCAGGATGTTTTGCTACAGAATGAGACATTTTAAACAGAATGTTCACAACCAGGACACTTTTGAGTAACTTGGCATCTTAGAAACCACCCTAATTCCTAGATGTGCTTTTGAATTCACATAAATATTATTACACTTAGTAAGTTAATAATGATAGGATAGACCTACGTTTCCTATCATTCATGAAAATTGGATGACTTAAGAGAAGGGAACACAAAATGCTTTAGTTAAATCTTCCTGCCATTAAACGTTACTGTCATAGAAATAAATCCTTGATACATTAGACATCACTTCTGAATTTGGTAGCACTGCTAAAAGTATCTCTTTGTATAGATTTCAATGCATTCCTTTTTTTTGCCATGGAGCTACTGGGAAGCAAGAAAACCAGGTTTTAAAAATTAACTTACTGTGACAGACTTCATCCCTTGAAATTTGCCCCATTGTACTATAGTCCAAAATCAATTACGGTTCCTTTCATTTTAAGTTTTTTATTATTTAAATACACCATACTAGAGCAAATGTCTCTGAAAATATCACAAATAAAAGATTTTTCTTCTTCATTCAGCGAATTAGGAGTAGATGAAAATTCTACAGTTGCTGCTATGAGATTGACTTTTTTTTCCTTTTTCTTTCTGTGTCATGGGAAGTAGCAACATTAGGACAAAACACACTTACATGCATACATACATTTGTATTTTACAGAGATACAATAAAAGTATTTGTGATAGATTATCACAAGAGCCCCATCTTTCCATTAGCTCAGATTTGAGTTTTGAACATTTCCTACAACACGTAAATTATACAAAGAGCAAAGAGAATGCTGTTAAGGTAAAACACAGGGTACAAATTCTCACCAGTGCCCTGCTAATTGTTAATGAGGGTAGAAAGCAGACTCGAAAGCTTATCTGGATTAGCTTCATTAGTCGTTTGTCCCCACCCTGCCCACCCAAAGTTGTTCTTTCCTTCGGTGGATCTTTTTTTTCCCCCCTCCATTTTTCTCTACAGTCTCCCATTAGCCCAGATTCATGGAGTTCTTAATGTTCATTTTCAGTCATTTTAATACACCAATAAATGTGAGAAGGGCAATCAAGAGTAAAGAAGGTGCAATGGCATGGAGCTGGCACTGATGCTAGCTACAAAGGTGACTTGTCTACTGGAGACATGGGATCCATCTGTGATGAACAAAGTTTGAGATGAAGGCACGCATTCTGCAGGACTCTGATCTTTTAGCAGACCTGCAAGAAATAAAAAGGGGCATCTTAGCTAAAATGCTTGATTTGAGCTGAACGTGACTGCTTTCGTCTTCTCGCGATTCGCTTATTCTATTAAATTAGATTCCAACTGTGACTCGATTAAAGGTTTTCTGTAATACGCATCCAAGTCCCTAAAGAGTTCAAATGAAGAAACAGACCGCAAAAAATATTTTCTGCAGTTTGACAGCAAGATATACTTTCACCAAAGGGGGGAAAAATGCTTCGAGTGAGAAATCCTACAGTCTCTTTTTATTTCTTTTACAAAAGATGCATTTCCTTTGGACTGGGATTAAATGACATGCCTTTCCTTTGAAGAACCAAGTAAAGTGATCTTCTAAATTAGGAAAAAAATTCTGTCAAAGCATATAAGATACCCTCCCCTAGGCAACAGTAGTTAGCATGCTGCATAGCACAAAAACTAAATATAGACCTTTTGGAATATTTTCCTTCCATTTAAGATTCCTCATCTGCTACGTTAGTTAATGTTACATAAACTCTGTAATATTCGAAGTCAAACATGTGCCTCCACTGTGATGTGTTAATGAATTGTGATAATTAAAAATGCCTAGCTCGACAGAAATCTAACTTCCACAGATAAAGTAGAAACGATCGACAGTTTTCAAATGCAATCTGTTTGCAATTATGAAAATGAAATAATATATTAGATTTTTATGGTTTTTAAATGACATTTTGAATTTCCTAAGAAGTTTTTTTTTACCCTTCCTTGAAGTTACTAAAAGCCTGAGGTCTATTAGTAACTGCAACCCCTCACTTTCAAGCTAATTAAACTGGTGGAAGCTTGGAGGTTTAATTCCCCAGAGTTTGATACTCGGTGTGAGAAAGGTAATTTGTCTGTCCAGAACAAAGATTAGGGAGCAGCCAGCAAGCATATTTAATAAATGAGCATCAAGTGTCCTCTACTATGGACACAGACAATACCAATTATGTAAGTACAAGGAAATTGTTGAATGATATGTAAACTAGAAGCTTCTCTGCAAGAGAAAGAATAGCAAAACGTAATCTAACTCATGCTTTATTTAAAACTATAGGAGCTGGATCAAAGGGAATGCTTTGGTCACCACCAATGAAAGGAAAACTTATACCCTGTAAAAAAACAGGCTGCGGAGTTGGGAAAGAAGAAAAGAGATGGAGTCAAGTATAACACACAACCAAATAACTTGCCCTAGAGAAAGTGCCTCAGCTGCAAATGTGACCAAAAATCTACAGTGGGTGGCCTAATAATCTTTTAAAAGTTAACTTTAAAATAAAATTATTTTAATACTTTAAGTTAGTAGTGACTCCTTCTTCACCAATATCCTTTTTATAACCACAAAGGATACATATTCTAGAAAGTTCTACTTTAAGCTGCATGTTATTGCATAAAACTCAGGCAACAAGCTAAGTTTTTAGTTTAAAATAATAGATCAGAGCACAGGTGTGATTGCTGCTCATTCTGTAATATAAGATAACTGCAAGACTGGCAAATCTTAAATGCATGGCTTAAGAATCAGTAACTGATTCAAGAAAATTCTATATGTTCAATAGAGATGAATGTTTTTGCTTCATTTCTTGGGACAGAATTTTTGTTTGGAAATAGAAACATTGGGGGTATTTGACTCAGTGGGCCAATATGAACTTATGTTAGAAGTTTTACTAACTAGGGGCAGAATAAGCTGATTGGGCTAAATTCTATTACACTAATTTTAAAAATTGCTTGGCTGGCTTTAGGCGATTAACTTATTTTAAAAACATATTCTGCTCTACCCTTCGTTAAACAGATCTATGTTAGTGATTGTTGGTATTTATTAAAGTAATATACTGAGTTAGGCAGTATTCACAGCACAGTAGAGAAGCAGTTTATTTATTTTTTTATTTTTTTATTTTAATCATATTTATATCCCGCCCTTCTCCACAGAGGACCCAGGGCGACGAGATTCAGTTAGATTCAGCTGTTCCGTTTTAGATTACTAGAAGGCCCAATGAAGATTCCACTACAGAAGAATGAGGAAGGGAGACAGATACTAATCAAACATTAGTTGATTGTACCTACTGGGTAACTGACTACAATTGAAGCATCCAAGTCTTTCCTCTGTGTAATGTACAGAATATTATCACCAAAATATGCAGCACAGATGGGAGAACAAACTACTTGCTTCCAAAACGTTACATCCTTGATGTTCCTCACCCATTGCTATTTGACAAAATTGTATTAGTTAAATCATTTATTAGTCTGGACTAGGATTACCTACTAAGGATGATATGTTCCTGCTCCTATGCACTGCCTCCCATTCTCCCAATCTTTTAATGTACTACAGCAACAGTTAATATCCTTCTTTTATTTAACTGTTCCATATGGGAGGTATATAGGGGTCCTTAACTGCATCTAGCCCATTTAAGAACAAGACATGTAGGGTAACTACTAAATAAATGACAATTGTTAATTGTAGCAAGGTCCTACCTATTCAGGGAAGAGCTGATAATTTTTCTGAATTATTTACCCTCTAAAGACAGAGAGCATTTACATTCTCTTGATTGCTGCTGAATTCACAAACTGCCCAGGAGATGGGTTTAAATTTTTATCTTCAAAACTCTTACTAACAGATAAATGTTATTTTTTTGTTATCCTTAGAATAGACATTAATGAAGTTCCTATTGTAAATCCATAAAAAATTACCAAGTGAAGTGTGCACTTTGTTTCAATGTAATAACTCAGTACTGTGCGATTGCCTGGGTTAATGATGAAAAAGTCAAATATACTATCAGAGCTGATGGAAAAATCCATCACCAATTTGAAATTAAAATTCATCTGTGGTCAATAAGATTTAATATCCATGCAAGAGGCGCTGTAAAGAGTAAATGAATCAATGTCATCAATACATAATCAGTATGAAATATGATGCGAATAAAATTATGTGCAAGACTTGTGCATTCAGAGTTTTCTGGACCAGCGAATGAACAGTCCCTTAACTGAAGGTTGACAGTAATTATTATAAATTAGGCATTGCAGTTATCAAAATGCACTCACTTGCATAGCTATGGGACTTATTAGGGAGATTAAAATAGATCTAAAATCTGTCCAGATCCAGAAAAGGTATAATAGAACTGTTGATCATCACTATTTCTGATTCCATTTACTTGAGGGGAAAAAACATATTAAATTTCAGCACCAGATGTTAAGGAACACATAACCAACATGATCAAAAGGCGCTAAATGGAAAACCGTCTTCTCCCCCATCATCTGCCCAAGATTTGGTTAGGTCAAACTGGTAAACCAAACACAGGTCAAATTGATTTCAAATGCTACTGCAATGTTTTCATACACCACTTTAGTAGAATTATCTTAATAATCCAAGAAGCACTTAAGAAGTTTACATCTAAGGTTTAAAAATCCACATACCAATTGGACCCAGATTCACTGTACTACTTAAAACACCTTCATGTTTAGACATGCATCCCATTAACTACTTTCCATCATGGAACACTGTTCAAAATAATATATACACAATATTGTTTGAAAAGACATTACTTGTGATTTAGTTTAAATGAGGCCTATTAGCAATTGTTGAAAAGTTACCTTCTGGTCTGGCAGTAGTGGATTGCTCTGAAGTGAATTCAAATGGCCATTGATGAGAGCTGTAGGTCTATCATGTTCACAGAATAAACTGCCATTGATGTAGTGAAACCTGTCTCCAGGGACCAGGCGGTTTCGGCAGGTTGAACAGGTAAAGCACTGGGTGAACACAAAAGTAAAAGTAAACTTTGGTGTTAGAATTCCCAACAGGCTCTGCGTTGTGTTGCAGCAAAAGGTGTATATATAGAGAGAGATTTGTCCAAATAAAAGAATATATGACACTTGTTAGGATTCAGCAGCGTTTTCAAATGTAGCGTTGCTCCACAAATCACTGGGACAACTTGTACATCTTAGAAATCTTTTTCCGTTTACGACCAACCCTGGCTGATGAACTCAGAGGAGAGGCTGATCATCTTCTGAAACAAATCTAAGTGCAGAAATGGCACTTTCTATGGAGGTACGGGAAGCCTTGGAAAGAAACATTTTCTTACCTTAAGATGATAGACATTTCCTTGTGCCCTCATAACCAGCTCACTCGCAGGAATTGACTGCCCACAAGCACTGCAAGCGCCACTATTTCCAAATAACCTGAAAACAGAAAGAGGATGCTTGATATGTTTCTCTGTGGATAAAGAAGTCAAAACTGAAAGAGCAATTTTCAACTGATAAAAATCCTTTTTTTTTTAAAACATACTTTGGATGCAATAAATTTAAAGGACAGAACACAGACCAAACTGATGGAGAATTATCCCTTACTGCTCAAGACATGGAGGCACAGGATCTAAGAAAATGTTGAATTGCATCTAGCAACACAAAGCAATTTTCTACACTTTTTATCAGATTACTGGGTTTGTCAAAAAAAAAAACCAGGACAGAATTCATGACTAGAGTTTAAATGTATTGTGTCCTTGAAATTATATGAAGAACTTTTTTGTACTTTAATCATATCTTGAGAGATGAGTCATCAAAAGGGTTAAGAGGATTTGATTGTATATCTAAGACGACATCATGCTCAGTGTATTGAAACTCCAGTAAACCTCCATCAGGGCAGAGTTTCCATTAGAAACTCTCGGCTATCCAGGTTGATATATAATGTGTATGGGTTAACCTTTTCAATCATGGTGTCAACACTTTAGATTTGCCTCTGCTCATCTCTTTCATCCTAACCTTCTCTCTCTCTCTCTCTGTCTCTCTCTCTCACTCTCTCTCGATAATGAAATGCTTGCTCCAACTTCCCTCTATCTGCTCCTGAGTCCACAATTTAGATTACTTCATCTCTGCTAGCAACAAACTGAATGAAATTTCGATTTGAGCAGAAAGTAATTTACCGGGATCTGGACCCATTTGTCATCATATCTCTCTGGGTGTTTGCTGTATCACTGCAGTTTTCCTATGCAATCAAATGAGACCACAACATCTGCCATTGAGGTGGGGGGGAAGGGGGGGAAGAGAGAGGAGAAGAGAGAGAAAGAGGGGAGAAGGAGAGAGAGAGAAAGGAAGCAGAATAGAAAAAGCAGAAGGGGGGAGGGAGGAAGACTGCAGAAAAACATACACAATTTTTCTACTGCATTGTGATATAGTTTAATAAATATTGACGATTCCTTCTTTTTTTACATATTTTAACACACACTCCACAAAAGCTTTTCATTTTTTTCCTTTTCCCTGCTGCATCAACAATAACCTATAATGATGAATCCTCAACCATCTCACAGCAGAAGCGAAACCCAAACAAGCTGGCAAGCTCACAGTAATTCCCGTTTTTTACCACCACCCCACAGCATATGGGGGGAGGAAGCATTAAAACTTGCCAAATTAATGCACTGCTGTTGCAAATAAAGATCACTTATTTGCATTGCCTCCCCCCACCCCATCCCAATAATAAAATCGTGAAATTGTACATGAGCATCATTTTGGAGGATGTGTTTTGTTATTTTTTTTTCAGAAAACACTTTAATCTGAATGTTTGCTGCATACTTCTGTATCAAGGAGAAAGAGAGGCAAAAATAATTGCTTTGAGTTTTCCAGAATCAGTGCTTGCAGAGGGAGGCTTGTCATGTTCAAACTACTAATTTGCTGTCGCCACTTTATTGAAAATAGCCTGTAAGTTGTTATTAAATGTATCGACTGAACGACAGGGAGAGTAGTAAAACTGCCCCTTAAGATGGCTTTTAATAGGAAGCCCGAGAAACAAATTTTGCAGCAGCATCGATTTGAAGAGTTCAATCAAAACTCCATTTCAAAACTAATTAGTCTGAGATCCGCAACACACTGACACTTTCTTCCGAGTTAGAATGGGTACAAAGAAAAGACTGAACTAATACAGTGCCAAGACCTTGAGCCTACGCGCTCTAGAAAACTGAAGGGGTGCTGCTATTCTGCTATCTGCTCAATCAGTAGGACCTGCTTCAAAGTATTTACAAGAACCTCCATCCAAAGCTCCACTACACGCACACGCATATTAGTTTTCACCTGTCCCTGTCCTATGATCATCAGTTGTAAAGAGGTCATTTAGAAAAGCAAACGGTGAGGCTGCTTTAGGTATATCTGTAGAACTAGGACCCAAGTAGCAATGTTATATTCTAATTAAAGAGTTTTTTTAGTGCTATGAAAGGTAAACTGAACAATGGCGTGAGGGCTCCTCCTCTTAAAAAAAACCACATGCACATACCCACGCTCTTCCACTTGTGCTAAAGACCGTAAAAACTTTTCACAACACCTTGTGGAATAAGAGGGGAGCTGGGTACGTGGGCCTGCTGGAATCAAAGATAATCCTTCCAATTTCACTGGGCCTCAGCTCTTCCTCAGGACTGTGCTGTATAAATTTCCCCAACTAAAGGCAGCTGTGTGTTTGAAATCTAAACTAAGCAGTTTTTAATCACCACCAAAGTCAAATGATAATCCTAAAAAAAAAAAAACTACCTGCTCATTTACACTCCATGCATAAAGCCTCATCCTAGAACAATTTGTCATTTTTGCAAAAGAACATCTGCAACTGAAAATTATAATTAAAGATGCTCTGCAGATATTTAATATGTAGATTTGGGCTACTAAAAATAAAGTGTTCAGGCTACCTACAACTTTAATAAAAAAAAAAAACCTGCAATATGAGGTTGTTTTTTTAAAAAAGATAATTGTTTTTATAAGGTAGCGGCTTACTGGATAGTTTTGGAGGAATTTTATTTCTTTCCCCAGTAGAAAGACAATGACTGTTAACTACCTTCTTGGCTGAAAAGTTATTTTTACATGGTTTCTATGAGAAAGGAAAGTTAATTAGCTAATCAGGGAGGCTGTCCAGGACAGTATTTAATTTAAAAGGCTGGAGGCTTTAGATACTAAATTAGGAAGCTATCAGTCTCAGAATGGACTTTAATGGCCGCTTTTTTCCCCTTTAACTCCAGCAATGGGGGAGAGATACCCCAGGTCAGGCTAATTAAAGCCAGGGGACTTTTTAATTGCAATGACAGAAGTGGTTTCGGTTTCCCCTCTTTG
>CM077644.1:87884374-88154374 GCA_039707465.1 Rhabdophis nuchalis | reverse complement strand
ACCCTGGACTTAACAATTGTGGACAAGAGGGAGAAAGATAGTCTGGCTAGTGGAAGAGGCAACACCTGGAGACAGCAGAATAGAAATAACTGGAAAAGATAACAAAATACAAAGACTTGCAAATAGAAATAGAACAACCATGGCAAAAGAAAGCAAAGGTTATACCAATAGTAATAAGTGCCTTGAGTGCAATCCCAAACATCTGGAGCAACACTTGAACACCATCGGCATTGACAAATTTATCATCAGTCAATTGCAAAAGATAGCTTTACTTGGAACATATTGCATTCTGCAACAATACCTCTAATACCATCAAAAATCCACATGTGCCTATCCCAGTTGGGAAGGAATCCATTAGTGGCTAAAATGCCAAATCCAGTCTGAACATCTGGTTGACTGAAATGAAAAATAATATATATTCTTGCTGGCATTTAAATATTCCCTTTCATATTTTTTTTTCATATTCTCTAAAGTCCCCCTTGCTTAGATGAAAAAATATGATTTTTACTTGTATTCTTTGAATTTTTCCATCTTCTCTGATGTTAATATTAGTTGGATATGTTTAAGTTTGTTTATATGTAGGCAGCATAAGATTTTCTTCTCAGTGCAAAAGATATGGGAGATCTCTATGTGTGTAGCTATAAATCTACTCATGGTTCATTTGTGAAAGTGTCAGATGTTTACAAAAGCTTGTGGTCATTACCACAATTCAGAATGATAATATTTATATACCTACAGTATATGAACAGAAAACTAAGCAACTCTATTCTCTTAGTGAGATACTACAACTGCCTGCTAGATCCACAATATGCCTATAGAAAATTAGCATTAAGGATCACTATTCCTATGTTCTATGTTCTGTTTTCAGCAAACTTTCAGATGAAGCATTTGGGCATGTGTTGGATTAATTTAGGATTGGTGTGGAGATTTTCTGTCCTGTTGGATTCCATGAATATAAAAAGGAAGAGAAAAAAAAGAATCTATGCATTTCTTGCCGCTGCTCTTTGACCATTTGAGCCAGCATCGTTTTGATGTATTAACAAATACACTCCAGATTTTCCTCTGCAATTTACATAGGATAGGTCTTTTTTATTGTCGTTGCTGTTTTATTCCTGAGTATGAAGAAATTAAGAGTATGATAGATTGCAAAAATGTGCATTCGCAGAAAAGGATTTATTTATTTTGAGTATGCATGCAAAGGATTGTGTTCCTAATACCCATCCACTGATAAATGTAAAAACTACTACGCATTCCAGACTTGCTTTAATCATAGCTAAATATTATATATGCTTTGCATGACAGTAGTTAATGCTAACCAGATTCATTTATAACCAATGTTTGCAGATCCACTTCACATCTGCTTTCAAGCTATAGTGATGAAGTCAATTCTGAGATTAAGTATAGTCTACCATTATCTCTTGCTTAAACTTTTTTTCAAGTCAGGGTGCTTTGCTACTGTATCATTTCTTGGGGAGGGGGATGTTCAGATAAACATGGAAAATAAAAATAAGGTAGATATAGGTAGATGTATTTTGATAGTGAGGATGTCAATGAGATGTAATTTCTTCAGTGGCACCATGTCATTGCCAAATTTACCCCTAGCCATGAATTGTAACCATGCACCGTGCTTCTAGGCACATTTAACTGCAAAAAAATAGGATCTTAGAGCGTTAGATTTTAAGGGATAAATGCATGGAAACATCTGGGGGATGTCAGTCTACTCATAGGAAGTACTATGCTGTATTAGGCCAATGCCTTGTGTAGCAAAGCATTATTCCTAGAGGGGGCAGCCAACAAGTTCTGGAGGAAAAAATGAAATACATTGGGACAAAGAAAATATAAAATACTTTTGGACTGTTGTGGAAATCTGGACTATCACCCATCAAATGACAGGTGAAAATCTAATGAATTGAGATGTTGACTATGTATAGTATCTAATAGATTGAAAGGGTTATCTGATGTGGTGACATATTTTAAACATGGCCATTTATCCTTAGCAATAAAATACAGCAGTGGTGTCCCCACATTTTATTGAGGACCACAGGGTTGTGTTTGACCTTGGGGCTGGGGTGGGCATGGCCAGGATGGTTGGGCCGGCAGCCCAGTTCTAAGCACCTGTGGGCCAGATTAGGCTCCCGGTCCTTGAGTTTGACACCCCTGCAATACAGTATTATACTGTACTATACAGGTGAAAGTTGGAAAATTAGAAAATCATGCAAAAGTTCATTTATTTCAGTAATGCAACTTAAAAGGTGAAATTAATATATGAGATAAGACTCATTACATGCAAAGCAAGATAGTTCAAGACGTGATTTGTCATAATTGTGATGATTATGGCGTACAGCCATAGAATTTGTAGCAGATATTTTCTCTTTTGTGTCCTGATAGAGCAACATCTGCTGCCTAGGATTTAACTCTTCGATCTTCCGAGTGGGAGGCAAGTCTCTTCACCACTAGGCCACCATGCCTCTTGTCAGTCCTAGAACCATTTTCCCCCTTGGCACTTTAGGGCTGCCACAGTGAAGAAAGTCGAGTTGTGGGAACAGGAGAGGGGGAAGAGATGGGTGAGGGATTGTATCCATAAGAAAATTCTTCATCCTGAGAGCCAAGAGTTTTCCCACCAAATGCAAAAAGGCGGGGTCTAAGATTGAGTGACTGTTGGACTGTGACCTGATTGGACCATGTGACGGACTGCATGGGCGTGGGGGGGGGACTCTACTTTTAGTTAGGGGAAAACCTGAAGGGGGTTCAGAATCTGGTTTCAATATGATACGTGCCTGCCTTGGGAATTTTGATTCCTTTGGGCTTGTTGCTTGGAACCATGACATGTATTGTATTGTATTGTATTGTATTGTATTGTATTGTATTGTATTGTATTGTATTGTGTGTGTAAAGTCTAATGAAATTTCTGTCTTTTATAGGAAGACCTTTCTCCTTCTTACACTATGTATAGCTGTGGGTTGTGTGCAAAGACAGCAAGAAGGTAAGAAACATTTCTTTCAGAACATTTTGAATGATCTATTAAGAGAAGGCTATACTTTTGATTTTGTTAGTATTACCTTGAAATGTTTTTGACTGACCATTTATCCAAATATCAGACAGAGTTGAAATGGATGCAGAAGTTGAAAGAAACCAGTTTAGAAATGTTGATCTTTTTGAGATTACTCATAGTTGCTTCCTATGGAATTATACATTTAGGGGAAAACTGTAAAAAAGAAGTCTTGTATTACTTACTTCGATTTTCCAAATGTGAGTGTTTGGTGGAATATAGTAAAAATTGAAGCTGTACTTTTGAAGACTTTCCAAGATAACCTAGCATACTTATTAAACACTTATTCAGAATTTCATTTTTATGCCCCATCAAAAGCAGTTCTATTTTTAAAATTTATTTCCTTTTATTATGTTTTAATGTGCTGAAGGCAGTTGAAAAACATGTTTATGTTACATTACTGTTTGTATTTAGACTACTGAAAAATGGATAGATGCTTACTCTGAGAAGTTAAATTAGGAACGTAGCAATTATAGGCTCTGTTATATCAATTTTATGACCTATATGTCTGGACTCTTCCATTTCATTGCTCTGGCCAATGGCCAACTTTCAAAATGGAATCTTTATTTATTTTATTAATTTAAATAATTTATATGATTGCCCTCCTCTTAATAGTGACTATTGGTAATATACAACAGTGACTTTTGGGGGGAGACTTGGAGCTACAATGTTTGATTTACATCTTGTGAAGTTCATGATCTCAGCTTCCTCTTCATGGGGAACAAAATATGATATCTTAATGTATTTTCATCTGAGTTATGGATAGAAACATCTAGTTTAGGAGTTGAAAGGACTTTACTTTTCCAAGCCATTTCCTTCTTCTTCAGAACTTAAGAAACAGAACAAATAATAATAATAATAATAATTTTAATTTCTTGACCGCTCCCTCTCCCCGTAGGGACTCGGAAATAATTTTCAGAGTTAGCTACAGTAAATTTAAGACTTGTAAAAAAATTTATGACTTTCTGAAACACTTTGGATGTCAATTTACTTATAAGTAGAAATTCTTTTTTGCATCATTTTTTTTTACTATTATGCAGAAGATAAGTTTTTGTTGTCATCAAATGAACAAATGTAAGTTTCATAGGTTTGTTATACTTGTTTATTTAAAACATTTGTATATAGCCATTCATGTAATAATGGCTATATACAAATGTTTTAAACTCATGTAATAAGTTTTTATGAATCTTGCTCTTTTCTCCAAGAAGCCCAAGGAAATGATTATGTGGCATTTTCTTCTATCTTATTGTAGAAGAAGGAATGGCAACACCTGGGGGTGGATTTAAAACAGGGATTAGCCTAGAACCGTGATGGAGAACCATTGGCGCGTGTGCCACAGGTGACACACAGAGCCCTCTCTGCGGGCAGACCAGTATTGCCCCAGCCAGCTCCACCGCCCATGGGCATGCTCATGTGCCTCCCGCCGGCCAGCTGGTCTTTGGGTCCCTGCCGCGCATGCATGAGAGGGACACATGCAGAGGACGCACATACACAAGGGGTGGGGTGCATGCATGGGGGGGGGTCACTTGCATTTCATTTTGGGGGCTTGCGCAGTGCCCTGTTGCCCTGTTTTGGCTTCCAGGTTGGGGGAGAAGACCTTCCAGGCCCAAAACAGGGCATGTGGGAGGGTTCTGGTGCACATTGCATTATGGGTGTGGGCGCATGCACCCTTTCAGTCTGCAACAACAAAAAGGTTAGCCATCACTGGCCTAGAATCTCTATATAGCCACAAGCAGACTAAGTCCAACCGCCCCTTGAATTCCATGAACTCTTATCTAACTCCAAGCAGGTGCTAATCACTAGTTGAGAAAATTCCTGTCCACAGGCTGTTTAACAATTAATGAATTTAATTGGACCTTCATGTGTGGATTTGATGTTTTGCACCCGACACTTGTTTTCCAACAGTCCTACAAAGTGAGTTAGGTTGAGAGATTAGTAAATTCACATACTGTGCTAAAGTATCATGTATTTGGTTTTGGATGAGCATAATTTGAAAGGTGCAAAATGTACTAAACGAGCTTCATTTTCAGGCCTATTGACTTTGGAGTTAACTGGATCCTCTTCTAAGGATTTTCTTCATAGTTGCAGATCATGAATATACTCAGAAGGTTTATCTGGCCTCCAGAGGGCTGTTTTTGGATTTGGGTATAAACAATAAATTTGTTTAGTTAAGAAAAAAAAAGTTGGAGCAGTGTTGCTTACTTAATGCTTGTAGTGGAACTCTTGTTTAAGAAGTCTAAATGCAAAGCCCAAATATAGGTCTAGTTCAATAGTTTATTGGAGCCTTTCTGTTATATATTTACTCTTTGAGCATTAGATGTATATATGACAAATTCAAACAGCTATTGCTTACCCCAAGCTTTGAGATGAGATAATCTAAAGACATGTATTGTCTGACTTGTCTGTCAATATCAGCTTCTCTTCAGCTTCTTAGACCAGAAACTCACTTAAAATATAGAATAAATTGAAGACATGTGGTATCTATGGGTGGGGGGGGGGTTTGTTGGCTTTTCTAACTATGCTTCCTTGGCAATGGTGTGTCAGAGGGATAAAACACAGCACAGTTACCCTTATCCCCCACACTGTAAGAAAATGATTAATGAAGTCTGCAAGCAAACAGGGAAGAAGGCATTAGTCTTCTGAAGTTGAAACAAGTCATTTTCAAGACGACAAACCATAAATATTTGTTGCAAATCTCCTTTGAGTTTTTTGTTCTTTTTAATGTACAGAGTAAATGAAGTCAGATGCCAACATCTGTGCAGAGAAAAGAAAAAGAATAGATCCTTAATGGATTTATTTATTTTTAAAAAAAGTCAAAGCACCTGGACTGGATTATATGTTCTAAAAGCATCTATTTTTTTAAGCATCTTCTAAGAGGATTATTATAGAGAGCTGGTTTGATGTAGTGGTTTAGTCACCAGACTAGAAATTGGAAGACCGTGAATTCTGGTCCTGCCTTAGGCACAAAGCCAACTGTGTTACCTTGGGCCACTTTCTCTCAGCCTTAGGAAATGGGTGATAAATAAATTAGTTTTGAAATCATGCCCATGAAACTACTGATACTTAGTCCAGGCAGTTGCCAGGAGTCAACATTGACTCAATGGCAAACAAAAAACAAAAAACAAAAACAGTATTATATTTAGAGAGGAAATTTTGAGAAGGCATGAATGTGTGGTTATAACTTTCTAGCTGTAAATTTAGGTTGTGAAAGCTGTTTAAAAAGAAGTATACAATTGTTAAGATACTAAGCTTCCACAGAATTCTAGTGTTACAGGTTAATTTATTTACTACTACCATACAAATTGTATAGTCAAGGCTATGGTTTTTCCAGTTGCAATGTATGGCTGTGAAAGTTGGACCATAAGAAAAGCTGAGTGCCAAAGAATTGAGGCCTTTGAACTATGGTGCTGGAGAAGACTCCTGTGAG
Organism: Rhabdophis nuchalis; assembly: GCA_039707465.1. Classification (NCBI taxonomy): domain Eukaryota; kingdom Metazoa; phylum Chordata; class Lepidosauria; order Squamata; family Natricidae; genus Rhabdophis; species Rhabdophis nuchalis. The sequence goes on along the minus strand of CM077644.1, from coordinate 88,147,898 downwards.
TCCCTTGAACTGCAAGGCAATCAAACCAGTCAGTCCTAGAAGAGATCAACCCTGACTGCTCCTTAGAAAGCCAGATCCTGAAGATGAAATTCAAATACTTTGGCCACCTAATGAGAAGGAAGGATTCACTGGAGAAGAGCCTAATGCTGGGAAAGACAGAGGGCAAAGGAAGAAGAGGACACAGAGAATGAGGTGGCTGGGTGGAGTCACTGAAGCAGTTGGCGTTGGCTTAAATGGACTCAGGAGGATGGTAGAGGACAGGAAGGCCTGGAAGAACGTCATCCATGAGGTTGTGATGAGTCAGACTTGACTTTGCAGCTAACCACCAATCATGCTAATATAAAAAAAACCCCAAGATAACCTCCTTGTTTAACCCACATTCCATTTTTTTCACAGCACTGAGTAAAATAAAGTAAAAAGTGCTTATTTTTCCACTCAGAAATTCCCTGTCTAGTGATTTTTCCTCAAACTCTGAAAATCCTGTGAGAGTTTCCTTTCTTTTTTGCATTCAGTCATGTCCAATTCTCAAACATTGTCTGGACAAGTCCCTGCAATTTGGCAAGGTTTTTCTGAAGCATTTTGCTGTTGTCTCCTTCCTAGGGCAAAGGGAAGTTGGCAAGCACGAGGTTACCCCAGAGGGCTTTGTGCCTAAAACAGGGCTAGAATTTACAGTCTCCTGGCTCCTAATGGCTTAACATCACTGGCTTTCTATGAGAAATATAGGCCCCACTGAAAAATAGGAAGCTAAAACATTATTGTGTTTGTTAGATTCCAGACTTTATTTCTAATCTTTTTTTCCATGCAATAAGAGAAAAATGACTCTTTGAATTACAGCATGACCAGTTCTGTGCAATTTTCCCAAATTAAGGCTTAAATTAATTTATTTTATGCCTAAATATCCCAAGGAATTGGAAAATATATAATGCCATCTCCCCATTCAAATGATGTGTCTTTCAGCACATCTGAATACAATATGCTGACTCTTTGTCAATTGTAAAATACACCCCTAAGTATTATTTAACAGCCTCTTGATAGGAAAGCATGTAACTAATTTTTAGAAGAGGTAGTACATAATTATATATTCAATGACAATTCCAAAAGTGTAAGGGATTTGTGTGAATATATATGTATATGTCTGTTTATACACACATTAGAAAAGGAGACAAAAATGTGTCAGTACTTAACATTGGCTAGTAATATTTTTGGTAAACAGAAGGAAGTCAACTTCAGAAATTAGGCTGAATTTTTTGGAAAAGTCTGTGGAAATCCTTCTGTTTATTCAGTTTTGGCTTTTGCTTCAACTTGTATTACTGCTGATGAATAATTGATTTTTCATAATTTTAGTCTAATATGCCAAAGTGGTATGTTCTGAGGTTCCTGTCCTGAGCCAAAGAAGTAATTTTGCAAATTACTTTTGAGGCTAAATTGCTGATTGATCCTATGAATTATTATTTAACTACCATAACTCATAGAATTGGATGCTAGGTCTTAATGTGGTTTTAATAAGTAGCTTTGCATAATTTCTGGGACTTCTTCACAGCTTTCCTATCCTATGTAAATTTTAATGTATCAGAACAAACCCGGCAGTTCCATGTATGCCAGTGAGACCTGGACTGTATACCGGAGGCATGCTAGGCAATTGAACCACTTCCACATGATCTGCCTCTGTAGAATGCTGAGGATCCAGGGGCAGGACAAGGTGCCAGACACAGAAGTCCTCTCCAGAGCAGGCCTGCCATCAGTTCACACCCTGCTGATGAAAGCCCTGGCGCTGGGCAGGCCATGTTGCATGGACGCCAGACCATCGCATCCCCAAACAGCTCCGCTACGGTGAGCTGTCTCAAGGAAAGTGATCGCATGGGAAACAAAGGAAGTGACACAAAGACATGTTGAAAGCCTCCTTCAAGTCCCTGAATATTGACACCACCTCCTGGGAAACCCTGGCACAAGATTGTTCAACATGGCACATGCTGATCTACCAAAGATGCCAGACATCTGAGGACAGAGTACAAGAGAAGCGAGCACTCCGCAAAGCCAGAACTGCAAATACTGCAACAATGGTGCTCACACATGTCTATCCAACACGTGGCAGAACATTTCATGCCCATATAGACCTTACCAGCTACCTGAGGACACATTGTGAACAGCCTACAACCTATTAGATGTCAAGGTCCTCTTTGAACGCGATGGACCAACATCATCACCATAACTCATAGCATTGGATACTAGGTCTTAATGTGGTTTTAATAAGTAGTTTTGCATAATTTCTGGGACTTCTTCACAGCCTCCCTATCCTTTGTAAGTTTTAAAGCATCAGAACAAACCAGGCATGAAAATAGTAGTTCTACTCACTGGAACTGAATAATCCAGTGTTTCTCAACCTTCGCAAGTTTAAAATGGGCGGTCTTGGGACTTGGGAATTCTGGGAGTTGAAGTCCACCCATCTTAAACTTGTAAAGGTTGAGAATAATTACTGAAGTGATTTTGATCTTCCACAAAGATCCAGTCTGGTTTTGCCTAAGTCCTGTAGTTTAGCAACATTCCTCTGCTATATGAGGCATGACAACATTGCTTATTTTTCCTTAGAGTTAGGTGAGAGAGAAATCACAAATCCCTTTGTTTTTATAATACACAATTCTTTTTGCTTTCCATTACAGGCTCAGTATGTCTCACATATATTGAATCTTACATTTGCTTAATCTAATTGCTTGGAATAGAAGGAAAAAATACATTTTATTTTCATTTGATAAGTATAGAGTGTATTCAATCTTTGAAATTAAGTCACTTGTATTTAATTTTTTGACACAAGTCTATTTAGAACTTGTGCCTGTTAAACTTTTTAGTTTTAAACGTAGATGCATCACAAAGGAAAAATTCTTTGCTTGGCATTGGCTTTAATTAACATTTCAATAACTGAAAATAATGAAGTTTGAATTTTATTTAGTTTGCTTTGGAGAGATAGACAAATCTATTTTTCTGGAAACATCTTAAATTTGCTACTGGTATAAAGAAAGAGACATCAGTGTTGATTTTGTGAAGAATCCTTAAAACTTCAAAATGTAAAATATACATACTCACTTTTCACACAATTACACATTTTCCTAAGATTTATGGTTAGCAATGTTAAAAATCTGTCAAAATTATTGTTGGTTACTATTAGTTCAAATTTAATCTTTTATTATCAATTTATTACCTAAATTCATATTTATCAAATATAGATTTTATCAATAAGGAAGTTTGATAAAAGTATTTCTAGAAAATTAGCAACTTTTACAAAATTTGCGGAAATGAATGGGCTAAGTTATCCCATTTAAAAAGTTAAAAATTAGAGAAAAAAATCAATGTAAATCTTGTTGGTTGAATGGTTGGTTGCTTCTGCTGAAGTAAACTGTAATTTATAAAACCTTGTGGCTTAATATTGATTCATCTTCAAGGCTCCTGTTTTTGCCGTAGCAGGCTTAACACAGCCTTCCTTCTGGCAGTGCTTAGGGGAATTATTATCCTCATCTAAAGATCATAGTCATGGTCAGCCATCTGGAAATAACATTATAGTGGGATGCAAGCCCATGTAAGAGCCTATTATCTCATTTTCTAAAGTTATGTCATACATAACTGATGAGTGTTTATACTAGTATCTGCACAATTCTTATGTCCTACGTTGGTGGGAATCAGGCATGTTGTAGACCCGCATGTGACAGATTTGCATTTTACCGAACAGTGCCATTGTTAAACATCTAACTGAAACTACTGCAGCAGTGTACAAAAATTGCTATAAACTGCGTGAGTGAATTTAATCAAGCACTATTTTTCTTACCTCCTTTTCTTTCTTTTCTAGGCATAGATGTTCTCCATCATTTAGGCCTACGGGGGTCTATGATACACTTGTCACATGCTTCATCACCTCAAGGGGTTCAGCTAACTGCATTTGGAGTTCTTTTATCCACTCAGACAGCCATTGAAGTTCCCATCTCTCAAGTGGGAGCAGCAGCCTTAGGTTCCAATTTTGCCATACTAATTAGCTTACGCTCTTACAGAGTAAACAATGGCTTTCTTTTCAGTATTAGGAATAAAAATAGACTGCAGTTTGGTATTCAGCTGCTACCAAGGAAGATAATGGTGCACACTGGAGGGAAGCACTCTGTATACTTTGATTATCGGGTTCACGACGAGCAGTGGCACACATTTGCTATTGATGTTACAGAAAAATCAGTCTCCCTATATACTCCATGTGGAAGGAAACACTTCAGCAAGGAGATTCTTTCCAAAGTACAGTTTGATTCACATAGCTTATTTACCTTAGGAAGAATGAACCCCCAGTCAGTCAACTTTGAAGGTGTGTTATGTCAACTGGATATTATCCCCTCTGCGCAAGCCTTGACAAACTATTGTAAATATGTGAAACTACAGTGTCGCCAAGCTGATACATACCGATCTCATACAATTTCTCCAAGTGTGGTGGACTCAAGTAAGCTGTTGGATGAAGTAACCCAACCATTAAGTAAAAGAAAAGATACGCTAAATCTTCATGTCAGTAAGTCAGCATCGGTCAAAGATCCTCAAGAATTGATAGAGACAAGGTCTTCCTTGACTCCTCTTTCCTTAGGGAATATTACTGCCTTGGCAGAACCAAATGACGAGCAAATTGTGAATGCCTCCAAAGAACATCAACATTATGTCAGCAAAAGGAAAGGGGATTCCTTGCCTCTCACAAAATTAACTTTAAATCATACAGACTCTGTGAAAGAAAATATAAAAAGAAAAGCGAATTCCAATTTGCTGTTTTCCATAAAGCAGCCTAATGCCAAACATATGATGAAAAATACATCAAAGCCATATTTATATGAACTAATGGATATGCATCAGTTTTTAAATACAACATTGTATGAAGATTTTCATTCTGAACCTTTAATTAACCGGTTTAGATCATGGGATGAGCATACAGTTCAGACTGATGAGATTTATAATGCAGAAGGCAATTATGAATTTGATGCTGATTATTATGACTATGATTATGAAGAATGGGAGAGACTACTTGACATGGAAAATCTCAAGGGGCCTAAAGGAGATCCTGGACAGGTGGTAAGTGACTTTCATTTAAGTATCTAATAAAATATAAGAATTCCCAAGCCACAGGGAATTACAGGGATTTACCAAGGTTATTATAATGCAGGAATTTCCTGTAATTTCAGTTTTCTATGTTAATAATGAGAATATGAGAAATAACCTGGCCTTTGGGTATTTTATAACATTGAATATTTTGTTGTAGATAGATTTCCTGGATATGTATATAGCTCAAAGGACCAGACATACGACTGTGCCCTAAAAGTATTAGAGTTTGCAGATCACAAGGCTAAGTAAAACTAGATTGTTTTCCCCATTAATTAAAAGCTATTGTTCAAATAATAAAAGTTTCTGAATCCATTCTACTTCTGAGGCCTAGTTCTTTTTGTGATATTAAATGTATATTGTGAATATGGAATGAATTGGACCACGGCTTTTCATGAAAGCTAGATGGGAATTTTTCATCTCGTCTCCATGAATTCCCACCTAATATATTTATAGATTCATATCTCTATAGTCTTTAAAACTTCCTATGGGGCATGGTGTCTAGAATAACATTTTCTTTGGGGTAGAGCTCAAGACTGTTTCCTTATAAATGCACACACCTTCCTAGAAAACTGATACTTTAGAAAAAATCTGAAATGATCCAGCCTCACGTCTATGGAGATTCTTAGTCATCCAGGCCATGGTTGTCCCAAAGGTGCTTTTGCAAAGGCAACTGTTTTTGTCTGTCTTTGTTTTTCGTTGAAGATACTTTGCTTCTCATCCAAAAGGCTGAAGAAATGAAACTCAAAAGCAAGCCAGAACAATGTAGCCTACTTGTAAATGGTGTCAGAATTAAAACAACAAAATGGTTTCAGGCCAGATTTAGCGCACCTGATTATTGGATACCTGGGGAACTAATGCTGACAAATTAATCTTCTGAAACCTTGTATATCTGTTCTACAGCAGCTTTCATGTAAATGCATCTATACCAGTGGTGTCAAACTTGCGGCCCACGAGTTAGATGTGTCATGCACTGGCCACGCCAACCCCCGTTTTAGTGAAGGAGAAAAAAGTCATGATATGTCACGTGATGACAACGTGATGACGCAAGTTTGAAACCCCTGATCTATACAGTCACTAGCGTGCTCAGAAGCTAGCAATTATCTTCTCAGTCATTAAAGAAGAAACTGACAAGAAAGGCCTATTTTTGTAGCTAGAAGGCAAGACTTTTGTCATGCCTTGGAGGAATCCTCTTCCTTTAACATTGCCTTTTGAGGAAAAAGAAAAAACAAGGAAAATGCAGTAAAAATGCACTATTACTGTAAAAGAGGAAATAAGAGAGAAATGAAAAACAAAAAGGAAGAGTACAAAGGAATTAAGAAAGCTTCTAAGGCTGTGCACCTGAGAGGAGGTCAGGAGATTGTAGGTGATATCTCTGATAGTAAAAAATGCATAATGGCCCATAGAAACAAGGGAGATCTGCACAGATTTTCTGCTGAGGGACGGAAAGAAGGGTGGTTTGCCAACTATGGCTGTTGTGTGACTACAGCTAATTTTGATTTAGTCTATAAAACAAAATTAAGCAGATTATGGGTTAGTTGCTAACCCATAATCTTAGAGAGAGAAAGAGAGAAACAGATAGAAAGGGAGAGACAGAGGGGGACACACACACACACACACACACACACACACACACACCTGTTTCCCGTAGAAAAGAAAACACCGGGAGCCACAAAACCTGCATAGGCATGGCTGGGGTGTGTGTCATGTGACTGGGTGGGAGTGAGTGATGTCGAGTTGGCCATGTCCACCCAGGTTTTGTGGCTCCTGGTGTTTTCTTTTCTGTGGGGAAAAAGGTCCAAATGGTATTTTGTGGGTTTAAGATTTCAGACCACTGGGTTAGCATCTTAGATGAACATATATAGTCATTGTTTGCTCCTCTAAATATATTTTTGTTCCATGAACTACTGATATTACTCTAACTGATCTAGGCTGCTTTCAACTGTATTCTTTTCATAAGGTTTGTTATTTTATTGGCTTTTAAATCTGTCTATTGTTAAGTTGTCAGTCTCTTTGGTGCCATAAGATTCTGTGACTGGTTTTACATAGAATGCCAAACTATGGTTTCGTTTAACCATATATAATTGAATAAACCACAGTAACTTAATTCATATGTTATAGTAAGCTATTCATTGTAGTTCAGAAACGACAATGGCTAATTCACCTATCCAAAATCCAAACAATTTGGTAAATGTCTTTTCAAACAATCCATATTATGTATCCATGTCATAGGGCGTGTCAAAGTTTTCAGCTTTCAATTTCCAAATATTAGGGTGCTCAAAAGTTGTTACGTGCCATGAGGATTGTAAAGATACTTTGGTTACTTTAGATGTGTTTAGTAAGTAACTACATAAATATCATAACTTTTTAACATTTTGTTTGTTTCATAATGAGCTTTTACTTTGTATTCCTTTTCTATTCTGTGCAAATGAAACTTTAGAATCTTATCATAGTAGTCATGAGGGATGCATCTTTATATGTGTGTGTATATATGTGTGTGAATGCACACACGTGAAGAACAGAACCTTTCAATATGCAAATACAACTAACATATTTTATATAATGGAATTCCTGTAGTGGTTTCTAGTATATTTATGGTTCAAATAAGTAACTGTCCAAAATTCTTTTTCAAGTTCATTTAGCAGAAGTATCACATCATTGCCACCGTAAGTATTGGACCAAAAAACCATGGTGGAATATTTAACATGTACATCAATAATTATGAATGTTAATTGTTCAGTGCAAAACTATAAACTTAAAAAATCTCTATATTATTATTTATTATTATTATTTATTCAATTTGTAAACCGCACCAATCTCCGTCGAGACGGACTCTGGGCGGTGCACAGGACATTAAAAAATATACAATAATAAATAGCATATACACAAAAGTTAAAAAGAAATTAAATAATAAACCTGTGCTAAAAATCCCATTAAAACCTAGCTAAGGCTCTATCATTCCTACATTATATTAGTATGTTAAAATATGAAGGGAACGCAATCCTTACAACTGATGTAAAGACCTGAAATATGTCCACTGGTTATGGGAATGTATGATGTTAGATGTATCTGGACAATAAATTTTAAACGTTTATAAAGCTCTTTTCATGGTATGTTTGGTTTCCCTCCATGATTAGGTGCCAAAAAATTATTTGCTTATTTGGGTGTTATATCAACCACAAAATGAGTTTCAGTTATTTATTTTAACTATTCCGGCTGCCAGAATTCTGGCTTAGCTTGGTATATGAACATGGCTAATGCCTACTCTGCTTATTCTTAGAGTTAATAGACAAGAGTGACAACATTTACAAGCCTGCTCAGGCACTATGGGAAGAATTTTTTCTATTTATTTACACTTATGAAACTATCAGTTCTCTACCAAACTAATGACATGCATTTAATTTGTTCTCTTTTTGTGTGTGTGTGTTTGAGTATAGAATTTTGTGTGATGCTTTATTGCTTACAGTCAAGTAAAAAAAAAATTGCACTAGACTTAAAAAACCAACCAACCAAAAACAATCTAATAAATGGAGAAGCCAGAAATTTTCCTAAGATTTGTAGAATCAGTTATAATAGTTCAGTGATGGCTAACCTTTTTTGGCTCGCATGTCAAAAGCGGGGGGAGCGCAGGGGGGTCGTGCATGGCTGTGCCACACCCATAATGAACTGCGATGATATGAACTGCGCATGCGCGAAGATGGCGGTCTGCCACCGAGCGCTATGAGGGCCGCGGGAGTTGTGGGCAGCTAGGGCATGTCGCCTGGCCCGTTTGCCAACTTTTAGGGCCAGGCCCAGTGAGACGCTCACCCTGGCTGCCTTTTGAGGCCAGGACGAGCTTCCAGGGTGATCCGGCGGCTATGCATGGGCCATCGGAGGGAAGCTGGCCGGAGGCTCCAAAACGCCGGGGAGGCTCCAAAACGCCGCGCTGCTCCGAGGCTTGAGTGGAGCGGCGCGTGGCGCGGAAGAGAGAAGGAGAGAAGGAGAGGAATGGAGGAACAGAGCGGAGTGGAGCCGCGCGGCGTGGAGGAGAGGAGGAGAAGAGCGGTGCCGGTAGGAGCTGACGAGCGGAGCCGGGACGGCCAGTGGGTGGAGAAGTGACCAGCGCTGGAGTGGACATCGGAGGCCAGCGACTGTAAAGACCTGGGGAGGCCAGACAGAGCCGGACCTGGCTAGCTGGGGACCAACTGGACTGGCATGGGCCGGCAGGGTAACATCGAGGCCGCAAGGCCTGGCTGGGCCGGGCCGGGCCTAAGGAGATCTGGGCCTGGCAGGCCGAAAGATACCAGGAGCGTTGGAGGCGTTGGGGCCGAAGGAGATGCCACCGGGCACAAAGGTGGGCAGTGGAGGCTCCAGGCCGAGAAAAACTGGCCTCAGCTATTAGAACTCTTCAGCTGAGACCCTTAAGACTCCTGGTATTGTGGGACTGGAGGAGTCCTTGAGGACTACAGGCCGGGACTAATTTACAACTGGAAGGCCAAAGCCACCCTCTACCCCCAGTCTGATACATCTATATGAACTAACTCTCCCACCTTCGATGACAAACTAACTATTTATGAACCATGATTAACTATCTTTGAACCATGCATGATTTTTATGAATTTATGAACTATTTATGAACTTTTTAGAGCCGGTCTAGACGTCTCCTGAGTTTAATTTGTACTATACATATTTTAACATCTATTTTAATATTCAATAACATCTAGAATTTTAATGCCCTGTCTAACAACTCCTCTGACCTTATATTTTATATATATTTATACATATTTATATATATCATATTTATGACATTCACCATGAAGTACTCTAAGGCAGACCTTTTCTACTGCGGGAGTCCCCCACTCGCAGGTATGGCCCTCCGCGTCAACGAGGGCCCCACCTTGATGAGGGATTCTGTATCAAGAGAGGTGGGCGGGTCGCAGTTCTAGGGGTGTTTGAACAAAATTCTTAATTTGGCTTTTAGGGGTTTCCAGGGAGGAGGGAGGGATAGTTTACAATTTAAATGGGGGATTTAATCTGGTTTTAGCGCAGGCTTTGTCATTTAATAAGTTTTTAAATTATAATTGGTACTATTTTGTATATTGTTTTAAATTCCTGTGCGCCGCCCTGGGTCCTCTCGGAGAAGGGCGGGATATAAATTGAATAAATTGAATTGAATTGAATTGAATAATGCTATGTGCATGACCCCCTGCTTTTAGCGTGCTTTTTTCGCCCTCCCCAGGCTCCAGAGGCTTTCTAGGAGCCTGGAAAGAGTGAAAACAGCCTCCCCCTCACCTCCAGAGGCTTCAGGAGCTTCCCTAGAGCCTCCAGAGGGTGAAAAATGGCCTCAAAAGAAGGCCTAAATCAGCTGGCCAGCGCTGGAGCTGACAGGGCAACGTCTGTGGCACCCGTGTCATAGGTTCGCCATCACTGTAATAGTTCATGATTGCTAATTCCCCATCATTCTAAAAAAGGTTAGGGACAATTGAAGGGAACAAGAACCACAGTTAATTCTGTTCATTTCCATTGTAATCTATTAAATTGCCTCCAAATATTTATGGACAATGCCATTTCAGAAAGAAGGATTGTTCAGTAGAGAAAGTGATTGCATTCCTGTATCTCTTACAGTAAGGTTACAGCCACTTATATTAATTTATCAGCTTGGTAATGACTGAAATATGACTGTATTAAGAAATTCAACATGACTATTTTCAAGGCAGATACACCTCTGAATGTATCCCAACTTTCCCAATGAAGGCAGCATGTTAGAAATCCTGCCATTGTTGAAGGTATTGAAGGATCTGGTAAGGAAATATCCCTGAAATGACGATCCAGTGGGTCGTGCCTTATCTAGTATATATTTTTTTAATGTAGTTATTTTAGTTAGGCTTCTGCAAGATTGAAGCTGTGCAACTGTAATATAATTTGGCACCTATTTATACTTTTTATTCCTATCTGCTTTGCCTTTGTTATATCAGACCACAATGAAAATGACTGTTGTATTACAATTCTAACTCCATCTCCAAATGAAAGACTGAATTTGGCACAAATTCAGGAATTGTGGACATAGGCTTTAGGAATTTAAATTGGCCTTCAGTTCTAAAAAAATATTGAGCTCCATAAAGCCAATTAATTACTTTCGGTCAGCAAAACTGAGGGTGATGTTCCCAGATGCACCAAAAGAGTATTAAAATAACAACAACACTTCATTGGATATACTTGACAGCATATTTTATAAGTGTCTTTTCTAGAGATGCAGTTTGGTCAACCATCCCCAAATACTTTTAGAGCTTAGCTTGCTCAGTTGATGTCCTGCCTGTTTGCCAGCTGTTTCAGTGATCTTTTGGCTAAAACCTTACTTTTTGTTAATTGATGGCCTTTTTTACAATAGATGATGAGTGTTTGCAGACTTCTTGTTATTCCTGTAGATATTCTGGAAATGATTACACAGTTTGTACATTTGATTAGCTTTCTATAGCTATAGGGATTTAAAGGCATTTTTAATTTTATTAGTGTATTTTTCAATATGGATATGTATAAAACTAAGAAATGATCCAAAGTTGGCCAATCCATCATAAAACCTGCATGTTTATCTACTAGAAAGTTATCTTGGCTTAACCAATCAAGCAGCCATGAATATAGAAGGCTGTCATAAAAGTTATTGGCTTGCAGTTTACATGATCATCTTCTTTTTATATTATTCCAATACAAATAAATAGATGCAAAGCTGATAGCTTATCAATTTATTTATCTTTCCTTATTTTCAATCCTTGATTTTATTACAATCTAAACCAGGCTGTAGTGGTCATTAACTGAAGTTTCCTGCTTAAACTGCTATTGTATATTAATAAGTATTGTGTCTCACTAGAAGTTACTATCTGAGCCATCTAGCCACTGTTGCTGTTCTTCTAAGGTGCATGTTAGTCATTGTGGTATATAATGTAAGCATTTTTTTTAATAATTTCAATAATCCTATGCACTTAGTCAATCTATTGTAGGTAGGGAAACTAAACTAATGAATAATTTCAATTTCGGAAAGACAACGTTTAAGATAGTTATTTCTATGCTGGATGGTTCATGTTTTATTTTGTTTATTTCCTCTTTAGGGACCCCCAGGTCTTGTAGGATTACCTGGCCCAGCAGGAAAGCGAGGCCCAAGAGTGAGTAAAAGATATCTGTTTCCAGAAATACACCTTTTCACAACCAAGTAGACCTCTTGTTTCTGAACTGTCTTAATGCATAAAAAAAATGAAATGTTTTAAACTGCTCTTCTCTAGGAAATTAGCAGTGCATTTTGTAAACTGCAACTGAATGTAAACTTTGAACTAATGTGATAACAAAAAATATATCAGGCTACATTTTGCTCATCTTCAATTTTTTTCATTCCTCTCATCAAAATGTCTCTGAAGCCCAGTGTCCAATTTTATTTCCTTTTTGGAGTGAGGTAGAATGGACTTCCTAGAATTTTACATTCTGAAGGTAGAAAGCAGAAAGCAGTAAAGAAACTGGTGTGAGCTTTCACTGCTGATATCTCTTCAGCAACATTGAGCTTCAGGGTTTAATAATTGTGATTTAAAGTAGGGGTCCCCAACCCCCGGACCGCGGACCAGTGCTGGTCCGTGGCTTGATAGTAACCAAACCAGAGTGAGCCTCGGGTTCCACGTGCCCGCCGAACACACATGCGGCCCACGTGACTCGACTCACCCGCTGGAGGCTCCCACCGGTCCGTGGAATTTTTTTTCCGTGAAACCGGTCCCTGGTGCCAAAAAGGTTGGGGACCCCTGGTTTAAAGGATAGATTTCCTTTAGTTGCTGGCAAAACATTAAGAAATATGTTATCTAGGCCATGGTCACTAAATCCTTAAGTGAAAGTCTGAAACTGTTAAAGTTGCAATCATATAATGCCTCTTTACTCTTTTGGTGTAGTAACAATGTGATTGATTACAATAAATTTCTCTCTTTTGGTAAAGCAATGAATTGTATTCAGGAGTGTAATAATTCACACATATATTTTTAAAAATTTAACAAAATTTCTATAAGCAAAAATTCTGATATCCAGAATTTTCTTGCTGGTTATTATACATTTTATTGTTCACCCATGTTGGATTTTTTTTTTGTCTGTGAGATATATGTTAACAATATTTACATAATATGCAAATGGATTTTAGCTTTTTTCTGTTAAACGTTGGTTGAGGCATTAAGAAAGGAATTTCTGGCATGTTATGATGAACAAAAGCTAACTCTTCAAAAACATGTTAGCCTGGTTTATATTAAAGTTAACTGCACTGATGCAGATTCCATGTGTGTTGGCAGGCAGCATAAAAAAATCTTCCCTGTAAGATGACTGAAAATTTGGCATGTCTTTTTACCAATTGGATAAAGAGAAATTTCTACAGTGTCCATTTATTATTTCCCACCCACTCTGTAAGACTAATTATCACTGGCTAAGTTGTCAAATGACAAACAGTTTAATTAAAGAAGATGTTTGAACCCACACATTATGGCTTCATATGATATGTCAGCAAGTCCACTAAGTCTCATTTGGCAATAAAGACTTTATAATCCTTGTTTAATATTATATATGAATTGAAATGCTAATAGAAATGACAGGGCTATATTTGTTATTCAAAAATCACGAAAAGAATGACATTTATACCAAATTCAAGGTATAAATTCACGAAATTTATACCTCAAAAATCACGAAAAGAATGACATTTATACCAAATTCAAGGGGAGCCCCTCTACATGGGGCTCCCCTTGAAGTGCACCCGGAGGCTTCAGTTAGTTCAGAATGCAGCCGCGCGAGCAATCATGGGAACCACTAGGTTTACCCACATTACACCGCTCTTGCGCGAGCTGCACTGGCTGCCTGTCGTCTTCCGGGTGCGCTTCAAGGTGTTAACTATCATCTTTAAAGCGCTCCATGGCTCGGGACCTAGCTACCTGCAGGATCGGATCCTGCCTCACACATCCTCTCGGCCGATTCGCTCCCACAGAGAGGGACTTCTCCGGGTGCCGTCCACTAGACTTTGTCAGCGGGCGACGCCCAGGGGAAGGGCTCTCTCTGTGGCGGGCCCGGCCCTCTGGAACGACCTTCCCCCCGATATTAGAACGACCACGGACCTCCGCTCCTTCCGCTTGAAATTGAAGACTCATCTTTTCCGCCTGGCCGGCCTAGGGTAGTCTCTCTCTCTATGGGTTTTTAAATGTATGGGGATTTTTAGTTAATGGGATTTTAGCACAGGAATTAATTTAATCTGTTTTTAATTTTGTTATGTATGTTGTATATTTATTGTTTTTATTTCCCCTGTGCACCGCCCCGAGTCCCTGTGGGGAGAGGGAGCGGTCAATAAATTTGGCTATTATTATTATTATTATTATTATTAAATTCCTTTGAATACAAAACTCATTCCTGATAAGTAACTTATGCATGAAACCTATTTTTGCAAATGAAGTGCTGCTGCATTGGCTTTGGTTATCAAAAGCACATGGAATTGATTTTGTAGCATTTTCACTAGTTAGCCATACAGAAAAGAATATAGGTAGTCTTCAAATCACAACAGTTCACTTAGTGACTCTTTGAAGTTACAACAACACTGAAAAAGGTGACTTACAACCATTTTTCACTCTTATGATGGTTGCAGCATCCCCCAGATCAAAATTCAGATGCTTGGAACTGACTCATATTTATGACGGTTGCAGTGTCCTGGGACCATGTGATCACGTTTTGTGACCACCTGACAAGCAAAATCAATAGGAAAGCCAGATTCATTTTACAACTGTGTAACTTACTTAACAACTGCAGTGTTTCACTTAACAACTGTGGCAAGAAAGGTCTTAAAATGGAGCAAAAGTTGTTACTAACTTAACAACTGCAGTGATTCATTTAACTGTTTCATTCAGCAACAGTAATTTTGGATTCATTTATTGTTGTAAGTCGAGGACTATATGTATGCCTTTAAACATTATCTGAATAAGTCTTTAATATTCTGAAAAATATGATACAGGCATTCCACCCTACCTTTTTTCATAAATAAATACGTGAGTACAAAAAGTGCACCATGGTATTTTCTTTCTCCTGTGAGCTGCTTGGAGAGTCCAACGATGGGTTAATTCTGCCTGATTGCCCTGGACTGGATTGATTTTCTTGAAGCCACGCCTCTTCCTGTGTGCTTGCCAGAATTTCAATCCAGTCTGAGCCCAATTGGACACGTTCTGTTGGTTCTCCTAAAGAAATTTCTAACAGGACCTAGTTGGACTCTCCAAAAGCGATTTTAATTTTAGGTTTACAGATTGTCGGTGAGTTTTTATCTTAAGACTCACAGAAGAGCGATTCCCGACGCGTCCTGGGTTCGCCCGGGCGCGCGCGGGCTCTGCATACTGGCCCCAGGCTCGGAGTGCCTAGGGAGCCTGGCAGCGCTTCGGTCAGTGGCCTGAGTGCCCTGCCGCCTAGCGCTGACCTGCTGGAGCGTCGGAGCCTTCCCCCGGCATCAGGAAGCCGGTCTGCGTGCTAGCGGCTTCGCGCCGCTCATTCAAACTGCGCCCGCCATTTTTGGTCTCTGCAGCCATTGGCGGGCGCTTTTTGCAGCAAAAGGAAGGCGGGGGCGGCTAAATTAGGCGCGAAAGCGGCCGGAAGCCCCAGATCCGTTGCTGAGCAGCTGCTTTCCCGGCGCCGTTTCTGGCTGGTTTGCAGAGGCGCGAAGAGGATTTTCAGCTGCTGCTTTTCCCCGATCGTCGCTGCATCTGCCGGCTCCAGCTTGAGGCTTAGGAAACGCTCCTGTCCGGCCACGATCCGGCAGGCTCTCCTTTGCTTCTGAGCAAGCCCTGCTCATTGGAAAGTGGTTTTTTCAGTCTCCCAGGAGCTGATCTACCGCTCTCTCGTTGCTGCATCTACTCCTGCTGCTCCGTGATCGTCCTTCATTGTCTTCAGGTGGTGAGTTAACAACCCCGGGATGTCTGAAAGAGCTGCCCAAGATCAGGAACAGCCAGGGCCATCCACCAGCAGGGGGCTAGTTAGGCAGGCCAGCAAGGCTGCCTCTGAGGCCCTTAGCAAGACCGGGGGCAAGAAGCAGGACAAGGCACAGGATAGGGCTGCCTCCAGGCGCCAAAAAGCCCTTGACAAAGAATTTGACAAGGCCCAACGTAAAGCCAAAGAAAATACCAAGGAAATCACTGATGTGATTGTTCAAGAAGCACAAGTGGCTGAATTTGAGGAGGTTCCCTTGCTTGGCAGAGATGTTGCAGAGGAAGAGGAAGAACAGGAATTCTCTTCGGATGACTCCCCAGAACCTTCCTTGGGGGTGATGATGACCTATTTCAGGAAGAGGGCACCCCTATTTCCAGGCCAGTTTCTCCTCCCCCAGTTCATCCTAGGCCTCCTAAGAGGGCCAGGCCAGTTGAAGATCAGGGGCCTGCAATTTCGGCTGAAATGCAGGCAATCATTGATAGAGCCATCTCCCAGGGGATTGCTGATGGCTTGAAGCATAGGAGCAAGCGAGCCAAGGGGCCCAGTGCCTCCAAGGTAGTTGAGCGCCAGGCTTTTCGCAGGTCTCCCTCTCCCCATTCGTCCCTGGATAGTGGAGACTCCTCTGCAGAGGATGACCTGGCTCCTGAGCAGGAGTTCTCTGGGGATGAGCAAGCGGCCCCGGAAAAACCTGCCTTTAAAGGCCTTTTCCGCAGTTCCACCTTTAAGGTCATTCTAGGCAAGGCTAAGGTTTCCACCCGCATGAAGGTCACAGCCCCTGCACCGACCCGAGAGGTGGTCTCTGATAACGATGAGGGCCTCTTTGAGGAACCTGAGGAGACTCAGGAGATAGTTCCAGTGCCCAAGCTGTTTCTCAATCTAGTTCAACGCCAGTGGGCCCAGCCGGGCACTGCAGCATCCCACAGTAATATAGACAAACAGCTATATACAGTAGACGCCCCACTGGAGGACCTGCTTAAACTGCCTCCAGTGGACCCGCCGGTACAAGCCCTCACCTCCACGTCTGTCCTACCTCCAGATCTCCTGGAGGGTCTTAAGGCGGAGGACAAAAGGTCCGAGAAGGCCTGCCACAAGACCCACATGGCGGCTGCATGGGCAATTAAGACTGCCACCTCGGCCTCCTTTATGTCAAGGGCCACACTCAAGTGGCTCCGACAGCTCCTTGCCAAGGTACCAGCGGGCGACTCCAAAACTAGGCAAGAGTTACGTAAGATCATGGCAGGTGTTTCATACACCGCCGACGCCACCCTCAGTTCCGCCAAGTTCGCCTCCAGGACCTTGGCATCCAATGTAACATCTAGAAGGCTGCTTTGGCTTCGTCACTGGAACGTTGACATGCGCTCCAAGTGGAAGATCGCTTCTGCCCCCTATAAAGGGGAGAAGCTCTTCGGGGAGGTCCTTGACCCCGTGCTAGTGGAGAACAAGGACAAAAAGAAGGTCATGCCATCAGTCTCCAAGAAATCCGATCGCAAGGGCTCTGCTTCCTTTCGGAAGCAGCCTTTTCGTGCCTCTGAGCCCTCCACCAGTTCAGGCCAGTACCACCGGCCTTACCATCAGGGAGCAGATAGAGGTCAAGACAGACATTCATTCCGTGACAGGGGTCGCTCATCTTATTCCAAACGCCCCTTCCGAGGTGGGTCCGGCTCCCGACCCTTCCGCAAGTTTAAGTGACCCGCAGAGGACAGCTCCCATAGGGGGTCGCCTACAACTGTTTCAGGCGGCCTGGGAGCAGACCACGTCCGATCAGTGGGTCCTTCAGACCATTCGGATGGGTCTCACCCTGGAGTTCACCTCCCTTCCTCCCAGGCGATTCATTCGCTGCCGCACCCCCTCCTCTCCCCTCAGAAGGTCCCTCATGGAGCAGGAGGTAGCCCACCTGAGAGAGATAAACACGATAGAACCGGTGCCAGCAGAACATCAGGGGTCAGGTTTTTACTCGATTCTGTTCCTGGTACCCAAGAACTCGGGAGGCTGGAGGGGAATCCTAGATCTCAAACACCTGAATCAGCATCTTGCATACAAACGCTTCAAGATGCAGTCCCTCCAGTCCATCCTGAGTTGCATTCGACCGGGGGATCTCTTAACATCCATAGATCTCCAGGAGGCTTACCTCCATGTTCCGGTTCGAAAGGCACATCGCAGGTTCCTCAGGTTTTATTACGCGGGCAACCACTACCAATACAGGGCCCTCCCCTTCGGTCTGTCCTCCGCCCCGAGGACGTTCACGAAGGTTCTGGCGGCAGTCCTGGCATCGCTCAGGTCGCGACCGGTTCGTCTCCAAGCATACCTAGACGACATCGTAGTTCAATCGTCAAGCCACCGCCAGGCGATCAGGGACCTACGTCTGACCATGCGAACCCTCGAACAGCACGGGTTCTCCATCAACCTGAAGAAGAGCCACCTGACTCCCACTACCAGGATAACTCATCTGGGGGCTGTCATCGACACCATCGCCTGCCAGGTTTATCTGTCCCAGGAACGTGTGACAAGTCTGCTCAGCCTTGTACAGAGAGTGAGGGCATCCAGGACTGCGCCCATTGTCCTCTTGTCGCAACTCCTCGGCAAGATGGTCTCCTGCCTCTCCATAGTACCCTGGGCGAGGCTACACTCTCGGCACCTACAGTGGTGTCTGTTACCATACCAGAGAGCCAAGAACAGCGATTCTCCCAGACCGGTTCCGGTCCCCAGCCAGGTACGATCGTCCCTGAAGTGGTGGAGGGCGGACTCCTTGCCCAAGGGCTGTCTCTTCCGCGAGCTGGACCGAGTGGTCATCACCACCGACGCCAGTCTCTTCGGGTGGGGAGCCCACCTGGACAACCAAGTCGCTCAGGGGACGTGGTCGCAGGAGGAGCTCAAGCACAGCATAAACTGGCTGGAGCTGAGAGCGGCTTGCCTCGCCCTTCTTCACTTCCATCTGACCATTCAGAACCAGCATGTTCTTCTACTCACAGACAATGTGTCTGCCAAGGCCCACAACGCTTGGGTCTCTGGGCAGAGGGCAACCTGGCCTCCATCAAGGCAGAACACATATCAGGGGAGAGCAACGTCCAGGCGGATTGGCTGAGCAGGGCCACCATCGACAACTCAGAGTGGCAGTTGCATCCAGATCTGTTCCTAGAAATATCACGGAGGTTCGGCCTGCCAGCAGTCGACCTGTTCGCCTCTGCGGCAAATACACATCTCCCGAGGTACTTCACCAGGTACAGATGTCGAGGGGCAGAGGACACCAATGCCCTCATGTGCCGATGGCCCCCGGGTCTTCTATACGCATTCCCGCCTCTCCCCCTGCGACCCGGTCTGATACGGAAGATCCTCACGGAGCAGGCGGAAGTGATCGTCGTCGCTCCCTACTGGCCCAGGAGGTCATGGTTCGCGGACCTGGTGAGTTTGTCTGTCAGCAAACCGTGGAGGATCCCTCTGGAGGAGGTGACGCTGATCTAGGGCTCCATTTCGCACCCGGAGCCACAGTGGATGCAGTTAGCCGTTTGGCGTGTGAGCGGCGGCTCCTAGAACGTGCCAAATTTTCCGAGGGCATCATACGTACCATTCAGGCCTCACGTCGACCCTCGACCACCAGAATCTATGATGCCACCTGGTCGACCTTCGTCGCCTGGTGCGAACAGCGCAACCTCGACCCCGTTTCAGCCTCCATCTCAGAGGTGCTGGACTTCCTTCAGCGGGGGCTGGAACAAGGGCTGGCGGCTAACACTCTCCGCCGTCAGGTGGCCGCACTTTCCACCGTGCTCACCTTTGGGTCCTACTCGTCCTTGTCCAGACATCCTAGCGTGAAGAGTTTCCTGCGTGGGGCCACCAACCTTCGCCCCCCGGTCATTCACAGATATCCGACATGGGACTTGCACATCGTCCTCAGGGCCCTAATCGACCCGCCCTTCGAACCGTTGCGAAGGTGCGACCTTAATCGCCTCACGCTGAAGACGGTGTTCCTGGTGGCCATCACATCCGCCCGTAGGATTTCGGAGCTGGCGGCGTTGTCGGTCAGGGAGGACCTCTGTGCTATCCATGAGGACAGGGTAGTCCTCCGACTCGATCCCACCTTCGTCCCGAAGGTCAACTCCATGTTCCACCGTGGCCAAGAAGTTATCTTACCTGATTTTTGCCCACGGCCAGTACATCCCAGAGAGCGCCGATGGCATAAGTTGGACGTGCGACGTGCGCTCAGGACTTACATAAGACGTACAGCTAATTTCCGGCGCTCGGAAGCCTTGTTCGTCACCTTCCAGCCTTGCAACATGGGTAGTAAGGCCAGCTCAGCCACCATTGGCAGGTGGCTGCGATCCTGCATCGCCTCGGCCTATGCTCAACAAGCTCAACGGGTGCCTCCGAACATCACGGCACACTCGACCAGGAGCGCGGCGACTTCAGCGACCTGGGCTACTCAAGCATCGCTTGGCGAGATCTGCAGGGCGGCCACCTGGGCCTCTCCGTCCCAGTTCGTCCGCAATTACAAGTTGGACAAATTTGCTTCCTCTGAGGCGGCCTTTGGTCGCAGAGTCTTGCAGCAGGTTCACTTAGCGACGGAATCTACCGGTGACTCTACTTCCCGCCCTGGGAACGTTTAGCTTGGGCACTTCCCATCGTTGGACTCTCCAAGCAGCTCACAGGAGAAGTGTCGTTGGCTTACCTGAATGATCTTCTCTGTGAGCTGCGAGGAGAGTCCAAACCCGCCCTTGCTCTAGCCGTAGATTCCTACACCTTGGTTGTTTGTACTGTTTCTTCACCTATTTACTATCTTGACAGACTGTTACCTTGTACCAGGAGTGTTGAACACCTTGAGACCAACAAGAACGGACTACTGGTCCACGCCTATATTGAAATTCTGGCAAGCACACAGGAAGAGGCGTGGCTTCAAGAAAATCAATCCAGTCTAGGGCAATCAGGCAGAATTAACCCATCGTTGGACTCTCCTCGCAGCTCACAGAGAAGATCGTTCAGGTAAGCCAACGACACTTCTACTTCAACCATGAATCTCCATTCTAGTAGGAGCCATAATACGTGCTTCTTCCATGTTTTAGGGCTGTTATGGCGAACCTATGGCATGTGTGCCACAAGTGGCACACAGAGCCATATTTGCTGGCACGGCAGCCAACTGATTTTCAGCCTTCCGGAGGGCCGGAGGAGGCCTTCAGGAGACATGCGCAGGTGGGGTTGTGTGCGCATGCATGCGCGATAGCGCACACATACACAATTTTGGCAAACCTTTAGAAAAAGGTTAGCCATCACTGTTTTAGGGACTGTCAGAATGGCATAACAATCAACATACCCTTGAGTTTTCATAGTAGAGAGACATAGCTGTTATGTTATGTCATGTCTGTGTGTAGGAGGTTTTACATGGTTTCCACCCCCTCCTCTGGAAAAGGAAGAAATCTTTATTTTTACACAGTGTATATCCGATGTGGTCAATGTAACTAAAAACACCCATGTTTTAGCTGAGAAAAATATGTGATGAATATATTGTTTAGTCTCTTTGTCAAATGGCATCCTGTGACTCATTATGCCAACAGGATACTTTCAAGATTCTCAATACAGAAGAGGGCAGTATGTTCTCTTCCTGCTCTATTGCTGGCTATGATTCCAAATGTAGCCATACAAACTAGTAGTTTTTGAGACCCTGAGAAACCCAGGGTAATTTTAGTCTATCAAGATGTTGGTGAGGAAGGTAATATTCTACTTTATGGCTGTAGTTCTTTATCATTTAGTAGAAACACTGTATGTATGTATGTATGTATGTATGTATGTATGTATGTATGTATGTATATATTTTTTCCGTAGATTTTCACGGGTGTAGGTATGCTGGCATTGCTGGCTTCGGGGATTTTCCTGTGTATATAGCATGGAGATGTTATTGCAACGTTTCGGCAAGATCTCACTTGCCATCATCAGGCAGGATTATGTCTGTGACTGTGACTGCGGAGGCATGATGCAGCTGCACAGCCAATCAACCCACTCACAACAATAGTCAGCACTCCACACACACACACCCCACCAAGATTTAAAGAGGGGCCATGCCTCCGTAGTTACAGTCACAGACATAATCCTGCCTGATGATGGCAAGTGAGATCTTGCCGAAACGTTGCAATAATATCTCCATGCTATATACACGGGAAAATGGCCAGCAATGCCAGCATATATATGTATGTATGTATGTATGTATGTATGTATGTATGTATGTATGTATGTATGTGTATATGTATATGTATATGTATATGTATATATATGTATATATATATATGTTAGTTTTATGAGTTGATCAATAAATAAATTAGAGAGACCAGGATAGATCTATTTCGAGCTTATTAGCTCTCATCAGCTGGCCATACCCTTTGCTGGGATTTGAACCGGGGCTGTATTGCATATTAGGCAGAAGCCTAGCAATTCAGCCAAGCCGGCTCCCCTTATTGCATCAGCTGAGACAGGGATATTTAGTAGAGGTTATTTTTTTTCACAACATCCTGTTAAGAGACCCCAATTAAGGGAGGAGACATACTGTTTCCTTTTCTGCCTTTCGGCTCATCACCAGAGACCATCTAGACAGAAAGCCATGAATTCCGTTGTGTAATTTTTTTATATGTGTGTTACATTTACAATACAATATAGCCCTGGTTCTAATTTCTTGTCTGGTACCTAATTTAGCCCTATAATCACTTTGATTGAATTACATGCAGTTTTTCTATCTTATCCAGGGGTGGGCTTCAAAAATTGCAACAACGAGTTCACTGGCCCATTGCTAGATGGGCGTGGCCTAGTCAGACTCCTGCACCACGGAGGGGTGTGTTTTTCGCCTTCCCCAGGCTTTGGAGGTTTTCCTCAAGCCTCCAGGGGGGTGAAAACTGCTTCTTCTGGGCTCCGGAGGCCTTCTGGGGCTAGAAACAGTCCCATTTCTGGAATTCTGGAACTTCCAGTTTTCGCCCTCCCCAGGCTCTGGAGACTTTCCTCGAGCATCCAGGAGGGCGAAAATTGCTTCCCCTGGAATCCGGAATCCAGAAAAAGCCCAGTTTCCGGACTTCTGGAACCTCCAGGAGACCCATTTTCCCCCCTCCCTGAGCCTCTGCACAGGACCTGCACTTACCTCGCTGTATGGAGACTCCTGAGAGGGGCGGGGTGGGTGTGGCCAAGGGTGGCATTTGGGAGTTCTTTGAACTGGGCAATATCCTAGCTAGAGGATCACCCGAACCTGTGCGAACCCCCACCCCTGATCTTGTCAATATCCTTTCTGAGGTGGGATAATTAGAACTTACACACAATTCCAAGCGTGCAGTCACATAATAGTTTTGTATGAAAGTATTATTATATTGCCTATTTTATATTCAGTTTACTATCAAATGATTTAAAGTAGGAAGATTGCTTTTTACATTGGCAGCATGTGGTTGAATATTTTCTTTCGACCATAATTCCAGAGTCACCTTCCTTAGCAGTTTCAGCTTAGCCCAAATCCCACTATCGAATTTCCTTAATGTTGATCTTCACTAGTGTTCTCCAGATATTTTAGATTAGGACTCTGATGCAAGCAAGAATCACTGAGTATTGCAGAAATGATAATCCAACAATACATCATCAAAAAAGATCCTTGTTGGCAAAGCTGGAATTGTCAGGTCATCTCCTACAGTACTGGACAAAACAAAAACTAGTTCTACAGCTCAATATTTGGAAAAGTTGAAGACCTCAAATTTATTTTAGGAAAAGGATTTATCATGTTAATTGATAGAATGGTATTTTACTGTTTACCTCTTTGTAGCCTTGCTACTTGATTACTCAGATGTTCCATTTATTGTGTTAACGAAGGTATTCTTTCATTGAATTAAAGTTGTCTACTTGATTTTCTTTGTATTGTTTTTTTTATAATTTTTGTACCAGATATGTTTTGTATGGATTTTTTCTATGTGTTGCAAAGACTCAATTTGATTGCTGCAGGACAGAAATACCTTTAAATGAGTATTTTAAATGCTAAATGACTTCTGTTAATAATGATTCATTCAATTACTGTTCAGGGTTACTGCCGCAATGAATAGAATGGTAGCCATGCATGTTCCTTTGTCCAAATCTCACATTGCTCAAATAATGTATGGTTTCCTTGCAAGGCTATGAAGCCTTCCAAAGCTTGTTGAGAATGCTGCATCCTGATTCGGACAAGGCTGCACACAGCCTTGAAAAGAAGACCTGGAGTGACCAGAAACTGCTTTGCAAGGGCCGAGACAGGTGCACCTAGTCAGTACTAGGAAAGTGAAGATGGTGAAGATTTGAGCGGTGGTGGAGGGATTGAAGCACAGGGTGGCCAAAAGGACAGTGATGGGGAGGAGATAGGTGAGTAGGGGGAGTTGAAGGGGAGGTAGTCCCTTATCTTATGGAGGTTTGGGGCTGGGAAGGACCAAGCTAGGAATGGCTTGGACTGGGGTCGATCCTTACCTAGCGACTTGGTGGGATTCAATTAATGACAGCAACTGAGACTGCCAGGAAGAAACCTCTCTTGAACTTGTTCCTAATACATTTCCTGTTTTTTGGGGCTCAAAGTATGTTTTGGACCAGGTTTAGTTGTAATGGTTTCTGAATAAATTATTTAGACCAGTGTTCATGACACTCAACATAAATAGCTTAATAATCCCTAACAAATGTCCTTGCACAAATGAAGTTCCATCCTTACTGTACTTCGTAACTATGTATTTTATATTTTCCATAGGGT
Organism: Rhabdophis nuchalis; assembly: GCA_039707465.1. Lineage (NCBI taxonomy): Eukaryota > Metazoa > Chordata > Lepidosauria > Squamata > Natricidae > Rhabdophis > Rhabdophis nuchalis. The sequence goes on along the minus strand of CM077644.1, from coordinate 88,123,138 downwards.
ATTCCAGGCCCACATGGAAATCCTGGGCTGCCAGGTTTGCCTGGTCCAAAGGTATGCTACACATGAGTAATGTTCATGATTTTTAAAAACCTGTCTGTTTTTTTAACAACCAAAGGGCAAATATCATATTTCCCTGAAAATAAGACCTAGCATGTTTTCTGCATGTGTGCCAAATATAAGTTCTATCCCCAAAATAAGCCCTACTTAAGTACCTGTGCAGCCGCTCATTCCATCTGGTTGCTCATGGTGCCACTGATAAGAGGTGAGACGAGGCGAGGGGGATGGAGCTGCACGCACACTGGCTTACCATAGGGCCCCCGCAGCCAGCCCATCCACACTCTGACAATAGCCTCATGGTGGCAGCACCAGCAGCCATGTGCAGGAGAAGCCCATGTGGCAGCTGGCTCACTTCTTCTGGCACTGGCGCTTCACTGGAGTAGAAGGCTGAGCGATGCACCATTTCTGCGGCCATGAGGTGAGGCAGGGCACTAGCCCTGCACCAACTTACCTCAGAGTCCCTGCAACCAGGCCATCCACACTCCGACAACTGCTTTGTCTTGTGGCCATGGCACCAAGATGACACTCAGTGTCCTGCTTTGGTGCCACACCGATGCCGGAAAAGTAGCCCATCACCACGAGATGAGGCAAGTGTCGGGGCATGGATGGCCTGGCTGCAGGGGCCCTGAGGTAAGCTGATGTGAGGCAGGTGGGGCAGCACCACCACCACCCCACCTCGTGGCCATGGCACTCAAAAGAAATAAGACATCCCCCAAAATAAGTCCTAGTGCTTATTTCGAAGCCTAAAACAAAATAAAATCAGGTCTTATTTTCAGGGAAACACGGTAATATAGAATGCCCATCATGGCCACATGATTTTCCACTTAACAACCTCATTGCTTAGCAACAAAATTACTCATCCCAGTTGTGGTTCCTAAGAGAGGAATATTTGTAAAAGCAAAAGCATTATTTAAAAGGTGGTTTATGCTTCAAAAGGCAAAGGTTAACAAAGCAGCCATTTTTAATTTTATTTTCACACATGCATTATTCAAAGAAAATATTTGCATACTGAAATAAAGGTCTTGCCTCAGCATTCTTCTTCTATTTGTTTAGCAACTTTCTAAGCTAAAGGGTATCTTGTTACCTGAAGAGTAAAATACTGTAATGCTTTGATAGAGTCAAATCTAGTAAGCAGGTTTAAAGGGAGCTCCAGTAGCAGAAACTATTTAGATAGCTCTAGACAGCTGTATGGGATTCTGGAAAGCCTTCAACTCAGATTTAGTTAGAGCTCCTTGATAAATGAGTTACAGGATAAAAATAATTACAGCTATTTGTTCTAATACAGTTCCTTAGGGTGGGAATCTGACCTCCAGTGACAGGTGTTAAAAACTGCTCCCAGTCATTAAAATATATTAGGTAAACTTTGCACAGGTTAATGTAAAAAAAGTACCCTGCAATTTTTGAGTGAACTGAGTATCTAGCACAGCAAATGGAGAATATTTTGACATATGAATCTGGGTTAGTAATGTTTGGGTTAATTTGGAAATTTAGGTTTTGGGGGTTGAAAAAGATGATTGATTCAAGAAGGAGGAGAATACTGCAGCAACAAATTCAGGTGTAGTGAATAAAGTTTTGACAAGGAATGGTTCCTTGTTCCTACACTTGCAGCTTCTTAATTTTTTCCTGTTGAGTGTAAGGAAGTGAAAATATAATTATGACAGTGAGGAATTAATAGGCTAGAGAAGTGGCAATTCTTCAATTGGAGCCAGAGAAGAATTTAAGGTTCAGTAAAACTACTATTATTTTCAAGACAGATGTAATCCTTTCCAAATTGAGTTCAGTAGAACTTCATCAGCTTCTCTAATTAGCATGAACAGCTGTTTTTACCAAGATTATGTCAGCCTACATCAATAGTCACCAACAAGTTTGAGCAGGCAGCCAAAATAATTTTTTTTGTCAGTCCCAAGGTTAAATGTTATGTGGGTTCTCAGAATACCTAATACTTAATCTCTTGTTGTTGATAGGATCCGCTGCCTGCTTGTGAAAAATAAAAAAATAAAAATTTCACCTCTTCAAGTTTTAGAGTAATTAGAAGAAACAGATAAGATTGAAAAAATGAGTTAATATTGATACATAAGTTAATATTGTATCATTTAAAAGTCATTAAGAAAAGGGAAATGAAGAAATGTCCCACACATTATAGATACTGAAGTTAGTGAGGTAAAATTGATAGTATAAATATAATTACTTCAGTGCCATATATTTTTAAATAGTTTAAGAGACAAAGATACTTTATTAATATAGGTAGATCCTTTTCTCTTTCTCTCTTTGTTTTTCTCTTTCTAGATCTAAGCCATCTATACAAACTCATAGAAGAACTAATGTTGTAAATTGCATGTTAAAATAATACCTCCAATATATAATGGAAATTATTTGCCTGATTAAAGTGTTAATTTATATTTTTCAATGAATCTATATAGTTTTCTCTTAAATAACATATTCTCTTCTAAGTGATTTTAGCAATAATACCTGTGTCTCATATATTAATTTAATTTTGTTATCCCAGGGCCCTAAAGGTGATCCAGGGTTTTCTCCAGGACGAGCAAAGCGTGGAGAAAAAGTAAATGATTTATGATCTAGAACTATCTAATAGAAATATTGCTCATATTCTTATTTACAATACAATACAATAGCAGAGTTGGAAGGGATCTTGTAGGTCATCTAGTCCAACACCCTGCATAGGCATGAAGCTTATACCATTTCAGACAAATGGCTATCAGACAAATGGCTATCCAACATCTTCTTAAAGACTTCCAGTGTTGGGGCATTCACAACTTCTGGAGGCAAGCTGTTCCACTGGTTAATTGTTCTAACTGTCAGGAAATTTCTCCTTAGTTCTAAGTTGCTTCTCTCCTTGATTAGTTTCCACCCATTGCTTCTTGTCCTGCCCCCAGGTGCCTTGGAGAATAGTTTGACTTCCTCTTCTTTGTGGCAGCCTCTGAGATATCGGAACACTGCTTTCATGTCTCCGCTGGTCCTTCTTTTCATTAAACTAGACATACCTAGTTCCTGCAACCTTTCTTCATATGTTTTAGCCTCCAGTCCCCTAATCATCTTTGTTGCTCTTCTCTGCACTCTTTCCAGAGTCTCCATGTACTATATGATTAATGTTTTTATGTCCAATTTAAATTTATAGGAGGATTATGTAGACAAATGACATTCTGGTTTGCAGAGTTACAATCATTTCCTTGTTAAAGCATGGGCATCAACAGAAATTCCCTGCTTTCGTCAAAAATAATCAAAGCCGTGTCATACTGCAAGTTTCATCACTTTGGTGGGAGGGTGACACATGCACAAACAAAAGGGGAAATAAAATGATGGATTTGTGTAATTGGTGAAAATATGGATCTCAAAATGCTGCATTGATCCATATAATGTGCTCTTGTATTATTGTTGACTTTCTTTTGGATACAATCTATTTCACCAATTAATTTTGCTTGGAAAGACTTCTTTGGTACATCTTTCTTTTGGTTTATATTACTAAGTTGAAAACTAATAGAAAGACTAATAGAAATGGATACTCCATGTTTTATATTTGGAAAAAAAAGATTGGAACTATTCTATTAAGCAACGATCCTCTCTATTTATTGAAGATGGTGCTATTGATACACACCAGGGTAGTCAAGCTGTAATCTAACTGGGATCACCTAGCAATGTTATTGTTATTACAAGATGCAGTATCCAGAGCTTGAGGCAAAAGGATAATATATAAATAGCATCATCTCTTTTGAATTCAGATTAATTATTGATGATTTCATGGGCATGTCTGTATAGCTTTCTTGTAAATAATATGGAGTTTACATGATTTCCTTCAATGATTTTTTCAGTCTGCTGCCGTTGTATTTCCTGGTGGTTTACCATCAAAATCAAAAATGATGCTATTTAATTTTTTAAAAATAATAATAATCTGTGTTAAATGTACATCTGAAATTCAGCAAAAATCAGCTACCTACCGTATTTTGATTTAAATGTTTCTGTTTCCTGGACTTCATTCTTAATACCAGCCTTATCAGAGTTTATAATTCACTCCGGGTTTTTCTTTGTTTTAGAAATATAATTTAAGAAGAGCAAGGAATCATAAGGTTACTGCCGTACTACCAAATATCAGGAATCTTTGGTAGTTCACTGTTGTTCACACAAATATCTGCAGGAGATTCTCTGAATCTTTGGCTTAAAGTCACTAAAATCTGCTAATGGTAGAAGCAATGCCATGAAGATGGGTCATGTTGCGGTAGTTTGAGGGCTGTGGGGAATATAGTTTTTCTAGAATATATGGTCATTCTTTGATCTAGTATCATGCTACATTAATGTTATATTAAATTTATAGGGTGATGCAGGTCTAACAGGGCTACCTGGCATAGAGGGCCTCAAAGGTGAAAAGGTAAGATTCTTTTTTTTCTGTGTGTTTGTAGGCCATTATTAAGGTTTATAATTACAAATAATGCTCATGTGTAAAAGGAATTTATTACAGATTTCAGAATGTGAGGTTGCAATTCTTCATCAGAGCCATTCCTGATACTGAAAATGTAGGACACAAAGTTTTCAATAACCAATAAGACTCCAATACTATAAAAAGTTGTTTAAATACATTTGTTTAAAAAAAAATAGTTTCCAAGAAAAGCCCTGTTATAAGAATATAAATTACTTGAATACAGCACAATGGATGCCTTGGAAACTAAGAAAATTGACAAATTAATTGTAATTTCATGGCAATTGAGGTGCTCCTTTTTTTTCTGGAATTCTGCTATTTGGAGGAAATTGAGCATATTTTATATAAGAAATAAATAGTATATAGGTTGAGATTATACTTTGTTCCCTCTGAGTTATCATAGTGAGCTTATGATTACTTATTTGGTGCAGAGATCTTCACCAAATCTATTAAAGTGGTCAGAGTTGATTAGGCTAATTCAATATCTAATAGTCAAGAGACTCTTAGGGAACCGGAAAAACATTACAGTATTCATACATAATTATTTAGCATTCGTATAATAAGCTACAAGACTGTACAAAAAAGTACTTTGGAAATTTTATTTCTTCTTTCATTTTAAAGATCATACATACTCATTTGCATAATGTCTCCCATGTTACATTATGTAACCAAATCTCTCTCTCTCTATGAATCCAGTTGTGTGAAATATAGAGCTTTGCAGCTTTTATCATGGGTATTGCTAAAAGTTTTTCCCATTAGGCAGAACTACAAACTGCAATTTTTATAAATGACTGCAATTTTTATAAATAAATCACTTTGTCAGATACAGCACAATTTTACTTGGCATGTAAGCAATACAGGATATGCTGGGCTTTTCAGCAAAGCATTGGCAGGTTGTTGGTCAGCTGTGAGCAAAGGCATCATAGCTTGAATACTCTGGTGAAGCCAAGAGGGGGAAAAAAGCCATACATAGTGTAAATGACAAAATGTTTTGATACCTAAATCTATCTAGGTGGCCTTTATTATTTATGTCTTCCTACTAGTTAGCATGCTAGCCCCACTATCTCTGATTGCTCAACGGATATAAACAATTTGACTAGCACTGATGATGTTACCTAGCTTGAGTAATGAAATGTCTGAAAGAAAACAAGCAAGCCCAGAAAGCATTAAGGATTCCTTATTTCAACCCTGAGCTGCAAATATTCTCCTTTATTGATAAACAGTTGATCAGATTCCTAATTAATCTGTCCCCTTGTTGCCACTCATGGTCAATTCAACTTGCTCTGAATTGTCTTACCAGGGCACATGCCATCAGCATGTGTCTTAATAAATTTTACTATTTTAATTATTTGTGTTCTGGAACAATTTCTTGTTGAAAAAACCCTGACATTTCAATTCAAACTTTGTTTTTACATTTTTTGAATAATGCTTTGTATTTCTTGAGGATTCCACATCCTAGAACAGGGACAGAAAAAGCTTAATGTTAAATTTGATGGCTATCTATCTGGCTAGTCTGATAACTAATCAATTTAGCAGTCTTTATTGATTGTCAGATCTGCATGAAGGCCTTACCTTCAAGATAATTGGGTTGAATTTTGTATTCTTTAAAAGTACAATATAAATGTTTTACCACAACAGCCCTTCATTTTAGAAAAAAACATTATAATAAATAGAAAAAAGCCTTTGCAGTTGAGAAGGGAAGAAATGAATATATTTGGCCAGGAATTAAAGATTACTTTATTTTAACATTGTTGATTAGTGGAACTTACTGTCATCAACTAAAAAAACCAACCAAATCTTGAATTACTGTGCCAATATTCCTTGAATGATACATTTACCCGGAACAGAAAATTGTATGGTTGGTTGTACTTTACTTTGTTTTTTTAAGTCCATATATTTGGAGGTCCAACATTCTTAGTAAGCCTAATAAATTAAGTCCAGGTTCCACCAAATGAGCCTCAGTTTGAAAGCTTAGGTTGCTCCCTTTTTAAAAAAACCCAGTAACTATGAATCCAGACTGTTGTGCTACATGTGCCTAAAATCCAATGAAGTTATCCAGATCCTTAAACAATGTTTAATATTTGCCAAGTGGAGATGACAAAAAAAACCAGATTAATGTTAAATGCATATTATTCTGGAAAATCAAACGGCACAATAAAAAACTTTGCATGTGCAGAAGTGTCCGGGTGGGTGGGCGGAGCCTACTTCCACCACTACTATTGGTTCATCTGATCCGGGCCGAACCGGGAGTAACCCACCTCTGCTCGTAACCAAGAACTATCTGTCCATATATTGAGGACATCCAACCCTGCCTGCCTCTATCCTAAAGGTACTATTTTAAGAGGCAACTGGACTGTCTGAGTTTTTTTTAAAGATGTTTCGCTTCTCATCTAAGGAGCTGAAGAAGCTTGGCTGAGAAGCAAAACGTCTTCAAAGAAAAATCGGAAAGTCAAGTTGCCTCTTGAAAAATCAACCATGGAACAACCATGACCTGGATGAATCTCCACAGATTGCCTGCCTCTAATTCAGAACTAACTACTTAAGCCTGACATTGTTATTTTGGACTGAGTCACAAATCTGTACAAAATGTTTTTGTAAAATATTATAATAACAAAAATTTAAAACTACAGTTTGCAACATCCATGACATCAAAATTTATCTGCCTGAGGTTAGGATGGGGCTGCACTGTTTCGTTATTTGTTTGTTTATCAGATTTTATCACTGAATATGGGTTCAATTCATCCACTCAGTTCCGTCCTTCTGCAGTCAAATGAATTTGATACAGGCAGGCATTCAAGTTTATTGCATGACCAACATTTTGTGAAGCCATAATGTAATTAATTTGATTTTGGCTGTGCCTGTTTTAAAAACCCAGCTTTTTATAAAACAATATTTATGGATCCATATAAGAGATTTCCAACTTTGTGATGCCACAACCCTCTAAAATATAAAGGAATTGTTTGACAACAAAGCCACAACCCTCTAAAATATAAAGGAATTGTTTGACAACAAAGGAAAGTTTGACAACTTTCATGAATAATTAAAGTTGATCAAGAAATAAATCATTACATTTTCATTTATATGCCAAATTAAAAAAAAGGAATTTGCAGCTTTATAAAGTTAACCTTTCTCTGAAACCCCCCCCCCAATAAAGCAATCCAATCTAAAACAACATATTTTAAATGAGAAGAATAAGCTTTTTTTGTTTTGTATCATTCCTACTTTATTTTTGAGGAAGATATTCTCATTTTTTTGAGCCATGTTTATTTTTCATGGCTGCATGCTTTTTATAGCAGCAACTAATCCTTATTTTGATGTCAGCTTGTCCAGGCAGAGTAGAAACAAGTTCAGTCAATGATCCAGCTTTGTGCACCAAAGGATTAGATATTGTTTGTGCATTAAAAAAAAGGAAAGATTTCTGTTAGAACTTGTTCCCGTCCTGCCTGAGCAAGTTGACAGCCATCTTGTCAAAGCAAAACCCATCAGGCTTCTGAACACTGAGCTGGAACCTTGTCAGAACGTGATTTGGACTTGATTACGATAAAGCTGGCTGTCAGCTTATATCCAGGCAGAGTGGGAGTAAGTTTTGGTAGTGAACTTGTTTTCCACAAATAAGCCCCACAAAATCTGCAATTCCCATCAAATTTGTTCTTTTACTTGCCTAGATGATCTAATTTATTCATAATTCATATTCCAACTTTGCATTTTCTGTATATGAGGGTGCCTCCAGGTATAGTATATGTTTTCTGTTGGTTTCAAACATATGTATAATATGTAAGAAGAGAGACAAAAAATGTATTACTATAGTAAAGTGGATTTCAGAGAGGTAAATTCAGTTCAAATTTTAATTGGGATTCAGACAGCTGTTGAGGTTTCTACATGTGCACAAGGAGTTTGTGATCCCACAGCAAGACCCTCGTGTTATTCCCCAACTACTCATTCTGGAGAGTTGATCAAGAGAAAAATTGAATGTGACGTAACTACTGCAAATGTCTTGCAGGGAATATGTGGAAGACATGTGTTTTATATAATTGGAAATAATATTCAAATGATATTTTCCTTATACAAAATGTCAAGCATGTTTTTTTAAAGGATAGCTAGTTAATTTGAAGAATTGCCAACCAAATTTCAAACAAAATATGTAGAGGCTGCTAATTATGACAAACAATGGGCTTAAGCATGTAATATATTATTGTGTCTTCTAGAGTTTATTCTAAACAGAACAAGAATAATATATCAGAATGAATTAATGTTGCATTCACCAGTGCTGTAAACAAGACATGACACATCATCATGCTTCATCTGAAAATTGTTACACATTGCAGGCAAATGTGAAATTGTATTTATAGACAATTTTTTTGTTTAGAAAAGAGTATACTAAAACATTTAGATTCTAAAGTTTCTTTCGAGGTATAGAGACAAAGAGGTTTAAACAGTAGCCAGAAAGCCTACCTTATATTTGACTGCTATTGAATTTATTCCATGTGAGAATAAAAAAGCATTATCCCAAAGGTGCTTTTTCAGGGAGCAACTTGACTTTCTTTGGGTTTTTTTGAAGATGTTTCACTTCCCATAGAAGAAGCTTCTTCAGCTCTTATTGGATGGTGGGGAATGGAAGGATTGATATGCCTTGCAGACAGCACAGTGCCACAACCCCACCGCTAAAAGGTTGCAAATTACCAACTGTCTGCAAGGAATATAAATCTTTCCATTTCCCACCATCCAGTCAGAGCTGAAGAAACTTCTTGGATGAGAAGCAAAAAGTTTTCAAAGAAAAACGTCCAGTTGTCTCATGAAAAAACACTTTTGGTACAACCATGACCTGGATGACTGAGAATATCCATATACAAAAAAGGATTATAATTCCGAAATTAAAATCAGACTAATACAGGTAGTCCTTGACTTACAACTACAATTGGGAACAGAATTTCCATTGCTAAGCAAGAAGAGCTGTTAAATCAGTTGTGTCAAGCTTTATAACCTTTTTCGCTATGGTTGTTAAACAAATCACTGCAATTGTTAAGTGAATTGTGCAATCATTAAGGGAATCCAGCTTTCTCTCTATTGGCTTTGCTTGTCGGACGCCAGCTGGGAAAGTTACAAATGGCGAACACATGACCCCCTGTACACAGCAACTATTGTAAATGCATGCCAATTGCCAAGCAACCACATTTTGATCACATAACTTGGCAATGCTGCTGTGTTCGTAAGTGTGAGACACAGTTGTTAAGTCACTTTTTAAAATGCCACTGTAACTCAACTAAATGAATGTTTGTAAGTCAAGGTCTACCTGTAATTAAAAGAAATGATAAGCACGTGTTTTTCAAAAAAGCTGTTTGAAATTATAGTTATTCAAATTCAGCGACTAGAATGACTTCTGTTTGCTGTGTTAATTTTTCCCCCTCATTTGAATGCATGTCTGAAATCACCAATTACTAGCTGTGGTCTACTGTCTGGATTCTCAGACTGAAGTTAGTGGCCAACATTTCGCTTAAAAGCTCAAGAAAATGGGGCAGGCCACATAAAAGTACTTCAGCTGCCTGAGAAGCAAGGACCTCTGTCAGCTGCAATGTCTCTTTACCTTTATGGATTAATTATCACTAGCATGTACTTTCTTTGTTTGCTTTAAAACCCTTTAGATTAGCTACCACAAAAAGGAGTTAGATCTCCTTTATGTAGAAGAAGAGGAAGTGAAATGTGCTGATGAATAAATATGGACAGTGGAAGAATATTAACTTAGGAACCACAAGAAATGCATATTTATATTCAGACCTACTTTTCATGTCAACTGGTCTTTAAATAACCCCCTTGTTTCATTCCTCCCTTGTTTTATTGATACCAAATTTTAAGAAACAGGTAACTATTTACCTCTGTATTGTCAAGCTATTATCACATTCATTTTGCCAAAAACATCTAAAAGGTGGTAATAGAATGTTTTCAGATGCTTTCAAAATACTCTCCTCTGCATCAAACTGTACACATGCATGATTTCATAATGGCCATGTGTGAGCCATCTATTAAATGTGTGTTGTGAACTTGTGGTGCCTTTCCTTTTTATATTTCTGTTGCAATTACCTACGGGTTGAGCTCATATTGTGATGTTATGTTTCATAATTTTGATAAATTTTCAGCTTTCTTTATCTGTTTCTGGTCAATGCCTTTCTTAATTTAGACTTGAAAGCAATTTCTAAATGTATGTTTGGGAGAATATGAATTCATATTATTATCAGCCCTAATCAACCTACTCCATATTAAATACTTCATTTATGTATGTTCACACAATGTGGATTATAGATAGTTGTTTCTTCTTTCCCAGGTTAGAACTGAGCGGTCACCCACCTAGCTTCCATTCCAGAGGGAATTTGTATTTCCTCACCCCTGGTCCAGCACCTTAAGCATTACACTGCTCTAGCTCTCACCAGTTAATATACAGTATCTTATGGGATCTCCCCATAACAGTATGTTGTATATTTCCCATAATATACAGCATGTTTAATCAGAACGTTTCCCAAAGCCTTCTGATCAAATATGCAAAACAAAATTATTGTGAATTATCCAACGTCCACATAGAAATGCTTCTATTGTCATAAAAACAAAATATTTGGAATTGGAAAACTACTTGCTATATATACAAATTTGAAATAAAAATATAATTTGTACGTTACATAAAATAAATCTACATTTCATATCTGCCAGGTGACATAGAAGTTTTAGTAAGTAATTATACTGAGATAAGATTTCTCCTTCTTTATATCAGTATTATTTTCCGTTCATACTTCATGTCCTGAAATTTTGCCAAGTCTAAAAACTAAACTTGGCAAAATTCTCTTGGGAGAGCTTAAAAAAAAAGGTCTGTGCTTGCTTCTGTTTATATGGAGACATATGGGAGTGTTTTAGACTTCAGTGCAACATTTTTTTTATACCTACAGGGTTTAGTGGGCTATCCAGGACCAAGAGGAATACAAGGGGAACAAGTAAGTAAAACTATCATGATTTGATATTCCGTGTATTAATCCCAAATATTTAATAAGCTCTCCTCATGCTTGTTTGGCTGGTTGTCAAATGTCTTTTGTGTGAATATGGGCCAATGTTTAATCCTGCACACCAATTAAAATCTCACATATCAGACATCTATTGCTATTCAAAATAAAAAGCAGTGATGTTGTTGGCTTGATCTCTGAGGTTGGCAATTTGGTTACAAATGTTTCGTCCCCATTCAAGGAGACATCTTCGGTGCGCTTTGGATTGTGCTTGTCTTGGGGAATACTGGCCTTTAAATATCTTTCTGGGTCCTGGTCTGATTTCAGATTGTGTGATTGGTTGGCTGTAGTTGCTGAGTCATAGTCCTTGGTTTTAAGTGCCATCTATGTGATATAAATTAGTGCTGGTCAGCAACTTGGCAGGAAGCAACTTAGTTCATGCTGGTCAGTTTACCTTCTGGAAATACATTTGGACTGGCAGCATTTTCAAAGAAGATAAAGGTGGGTGCTTATCAATACAATACAATAGCAGAGTTGGAAGGGACCTTGTAGGTCTTCTAGTCCAACCCCCTGCATGGGCAGGAACGTTATACCATTTCAGACAAATGGCTGTCTAACATCTTTTTAAAGACTTCCAGGGTTGGGGCATTCACAACTGCTGGAGGCAAGCTGTTCCAGAGGTTAATTGTTCTTACTGTTAGGAAATTTCTCCTTAGTTCTAAGTTGCTTCTCTCCTTGGTTAGTTTCCACCCATTGCTCCTTGTCCTGCCCCCAGGTGCCTTGGAGAAAAGTTTGACTCCCTCTTCTTTGTGGCACCCTCTGAGATATCGGAACACTGCTATCATGTCTCCCCTGGTCCTTCTCTTCATCAAACTAGACATACCCAGCTCCTGCAGCCGTTCTTCATATGTCTTAGTCTCCAGTCCTCTAATCATCTTGGTTGCTCTTCTTTGCACTCTTTCCAGAGTCTCCACGTCTTTTCTACATCGTGGCGACCAAAACTGTATGCAGTATTCCAAGTGTGGCCTTACCAAGGCACTATACAGTGGCATTAACACTTCACGCGATCTAGATTCTATCCCTCTGTTGATGCAGCCTAGAACTGTGTTGGCTTTTTTGGCAGCTGCTGCACACTGCTGGCTCATATTTAAATGGTTGTCCACTAGGATTCCGAGATCCCTCTCACAGTTGCTACTATTGAGCAAGGTACCACCTATACTGTACTTGTGCATTTGGTTTTTCTTGCCTATATGTAGGACCTTACTTTTTTCACAATTGAATTTCATTTTATTAGACAGTGCCCAATGTTCAAGTTTGTCTAGATCCTTCTGTATCTTAAGCCTATCTTCTGGAGTGTTGGCTATTCCTGCCAGCTTGGTGTCGTCTGCGAATTTGATGAGTTCCCCATTTATCCCCTCATCCAAATCGTTGATGAAGATGTTAAAGAGTACTGGGCCTAAAACAGAGCCTTGGGGGACTCCACTGCATACTTCCTTCCATGTAGATGCAGTTCCATTGAGGACTACACGTTGAGTGCGGTTGGTCAGCCAGTTGCGAATCCATTTGGTGGTGCTGCTGTCTAACCCACAATTTTCTACTTTATCTAATAGTAGGTTATGGTCTACTTTATCAAATGCCTTACTGAAGTCCAGGTAAATTATATCAACAGCATTCCTCTGGTCCACTGATTTTGTTACTTTGTCAAAGAATGCAATTAGATTCGTCTGGCATGATCTGTTTTTGACAAACCCATGTTGGCTTTTGGCTATTACTTTGTTTGCTTCTAGGTGTTCACTTATTTGTTGTTTAATTATCTTTTCCAGAATCTTTCCTGGTATTGAGGTCAGGCTGATGGGTCTATAGTTTCCTGGATCTGTTTTTTTTCCTTTTTTGAAGATGGGAACCACATCTGCTCTTTTCCAGTCTTCTGGCAGTTCCCCGGTGCTCCAGGATCTCTGAAAGATATAGTTCAGTGGTTCTGAGATCTCGTCTGCCAGTTCCTTCAGAACCCTGGGGTGTAATCCATCCGGTCCTGGTGATTTGAACTCGTCCAGGGCAGACAGGAGCTCACTTACCATTTTCTTCCCTATTTCAACTTGTGTTCCTAATCTGATATTTGTGGTGCTGTTTTTGATTGATTGGACTGTTTTATCCCTTGGACTGTTTTATCAGCCTTATCCCGAAGGACTTTGGCAGCCTGCTGTAGAACTCTTTACTACTATTTGGAACTCATTACGGGCTGTGAATGAATATAATTCACAGCCTTTGAAATAAAAAGAGGATTTTTGGACCTAATTGTGTGTGTTTTACTGTATCAGGAAGTCTGGGTCACAACAACATCTCATTCTTTTATCTAAAGAAAATGTACAATTTCTTTTATTTTTTTCTATACTCTAAAAAATTCCTTAAAAACCAGATTTATCTATTTTTCAAGACCCTACAACCGTGATGGCAAACCTATGGCACACCATTTGTTAGGGCATGTGAGGCATTGCCCTGTGAGCTCCAGCGCACATGCGCATGCTGGCCAGCTGACTTCGCCCTTCTTTTTTGACCATTTTTGGAGGGCAAAAAACAACCCAACATGCAAACTGGAAGTTTGGGAACAGACTCCTAGAAAGCCTCTGGAGCATGGGGAGGATGAAAAATGGCTCCATCACATGGCCAAAGCGGTGGGAGGGGGAGTCACATGCATAGCATTATTGGTATAGGCACGTCTGTGCACAACCGCCCTGCATCTCCCTGCTTTTGGCACGCGGTGAGAAAAAGGTTGGCCATCATTGCCCTACAAAATGGCCATGCTCTTTATCGCATTGCTTTTGAGTTATGATGCTGCATACAGAATATATTTTATGTAAGCTTACATGAAGAGTGGACTTGCAATGAATACTGACATAGATGATTAAAGTGTCTTTTTTTCTTCTCAATTTAGGGAATTCTAGGATTGACTGGCAACCCTGGGGCTCTTGGTTACCCTGGCAGGCAGGTGCAGTAACTATACTTCAAACCTAAATTACAATAAATGATAATTTTAAAAAAATACATCAAGATATTCCTGCCTAATTTAATTTGTTGTATGATATTTAATGTGTGTAGTTTGTTTCCAAAGTATACATATTGCACATATCAAAAAGGGTAGGGTTCTTCTAGAATTAATCCTATATTAGAAATATTGGCATTATATTTAATGATCAAACAGGCTGAATTTTTAGACGAAACATAAGTTAGAATTCTAGAGTTCTTGTGCTGGAGCATCCATTGCTTGTTCCACCCACAATAAATGGTTTATACCATAGCAATAGAATTTAGGCTTATGTACTGCCCCACAGTGCTTTAGACAAGTTTTCAATGGCTTACAAAGTATTGTTTGCATATTCTCCTCAATAATCTGGGTCATCATTTTACTGACCTTGGAAGGATAGAAGGTTAAGTCAACCTTGAGCCCCACCAGTATCAAACTCCAGGTTGTGGGCAGAGGTTTCCTGCAATTCTGCAGTTTAGCCATTGTTCCACCAGAGCTATTTATGTTATTTGTAATAGCATTCCTAGTTATAGCTATCCCAGAATCATAATATCAGAATCATAAACAAAGGTGATTCTGCGTGATCTATGATTTGAGCTTGGGGAAGAGAAAGCAAGAATTGGGTTAGGAGAAGCCAGGAATTCCCCCCCCCCCTTATTGGCAAATTCTTGGCTTGTTAGATCCTCCTATAGGCAGGTGGTATGACGGAACTTATGAATGATTTATTTATTTATTTATTTATTTATTTATTTATTTATTTATTTATTTATTTATTTATTTATTTATTTATTTATTTATTTATTTATTTATTTATGAATTTTTATACCACACCTTCTCCCAGCGGGACTCAGGGCGGTGTACAGGCCTCAATAAAAATCAACTAGTATAAAATCACTAATATAAAACAATTTATTTATTTATTCAATTTATAAAACCACGCCTATCTCCCCGAAGGGACTCAGGGTGGTGCATAGGAAATTAAAATCGGAAGTACAAAACATAACAATAGACAAAAATATCATAAATAGGACAACAGACTAAAATCTAATTAAATGTAAAGTACCCTGTGCTAAAAGATTCCCTAAAACCTACCAACCCCTTAAAATCCGATTAAAACAATTTAAAACTCAGTCTACGAGAGTGGTTACGGGGACTAAGTCAGGCCGGCTAGATGGAAAAGATGTGTCTTCAAATGTTGGCGGAAGGAGCGGAGGTCCGTGATGGTCCTAAGTTCGGGGGGTAGGTCGTTCCAGAGGGCTGGGCCCAC
Source organism: Rhabdophis nuchalis (assembly GCA_039707465.1). Classification (NCBI taxonomy): domain Eukaryota; kingdom Metazoa; phylum Chordata; class Lepidosauria; order Squamata; family Natricidae; genus Rhabdophis; species Rhabdophis nuchalis. Next base: position 88,107,383 of record CM077644.1, on the reverse strand, counting down.
CACAGAGGGCTGGGCCCGCCACAGAGGGCTGGGCCCGCCACAGAGCCATTGCCCGGCGGACGGCAGACGGAGAAGTCCCTCTCTATGGGAGCGAATCGGACGAGGGGATGTGTGAGGTAAGATACGGTCCCGCAAATAACTAGGCCCCATGCCATGGAGCGTTTTAAAGATGGTTATCAACACCTTAAAATAAATTAAAATACAATTAAAAATCTATTAAATGGTACGTCTGATTTTGATAAAAGCCCTATCTAAAAACCCTCTCTAAAACCAATTAAAAGCTACGCCAGGCCTGAATGTTCTAAAATTTTATCTAAACAGTATAGAAAAATATCATATTAGGGAAAGATGTTAGAGGTCGCTTATAGGTATTTAAATTATTTCTATTTTAAATCTATGTTAAATCTATCTTTCGTTTAATTCTGCCCATACAATATCAGTCTTAATAGATACCGAGTTTCTCTGAAAATAAGACAATTCAAGGTCTTATTTTTTTTGACCCCCAAAATAAGCGCTTGGCCTTATTTTCAGGGAGGTTTTATTATTTTTGAGGTGTAGAAGGCTCCTTAACTTTGGCCTGTGGTCCACAGGTCAGCTGATCCAGAAAGGGCTGGAAATTCTGTCTCTGTTTCTGCACTCTTGCCAGCCTTAGCATCACTGGGCCTGCTGCTCTTTTTGTGGCCACCACTAATAGAAGGGGCACTGTAGGTAGGGTTTGCGGGAGTGGCCTCTGTGAGGCTGTTCTGTGTGGACAGCAGGTGCAGGTGCCCCTTTCTCCCAGGAAATGGTGGGGGACTGGCGGTGCATGTGTTTAAATATTTTAGGGGAGGGCTTATTTTTGGGCGAGGGCTTGTGTTAGCACATGCACTCAAAAGCCTGATTGGGCTTTTTATTCAGGGAGGTCTTGTTTTCAGGGAAACAGGGTAGTGCTCAGTATTCTTTCATGGAAGCTGTGGCAATGCTAATATTTTGTACACTTATTTTTTGCTTAGTTCAAACTATATAAGAACTGCTGTGTTTACTGTCCCCTTCTTTTTCTGTACAAGGCTTTCCCATCATATGAGTTATTGGAGGCGCATCCTATTTTTTCAGCTTCAGATAATCATTCTGATTGGAGCAATTTATTATCGTAATAACATTTCTACAAACTGGAATATTAATTAACTTTAAGCATTTCTCTTAAACAAAATGTTATTCAGAATGCTGGTCACTTAATTTAAAACATGACTGTTTCATGTAAGAATCTAGATCCTGAATCAACACTGTTTTAAAAAAAAAATCTGTTCTGAAGTGCTGTAATTTTCATAAAACAATGAACATTCTCCCTAATAAACTATAGAAATGTCATAAAACTTCATTCTCATAAACAGAGATTTCAGCCCAGAATCTAAAAACTACGCAATAGACATTTTTCCATTCGCTAAGTTATCCAGAACAGTACAGGGAAAGTTTGAAGGAAAACCATGCCCTTATCAAGATTTCATTCTAAAAAAACCTTCTAGTTTTAAAGTGAAAACCCTCCCAATAGCATAACTGGGGGGGGGGAAATCATGTATTTCATGAGAAGGTATATCAAAGTTGTGATCTTCAACACATGTATATCAGAAATCAGTGCTGATTTGACACAGATGTACAGTTGTTATTTAACAAAAAGAATTTAAGAAATAAGAATTAGGACTGGAGTAATTTTTGCTTTTTCAGTAATAAGAGTGATGAACTAAAAAAAATGCAGTGAATAGAAGATGAGAGAGAAAATGCATAGGAATTAACAGCTATCTTTTAGGGTGATGTCTTTATTATGGTTCTGCAAAACACAAACTTAAGCATACTTAGAGCCAGGGGTAAAATCCAGCAGGTTCTGACCGAACTGATAGTGGAAATTTTAAGTAGTTCGGAGAACCGGTAGCAGAAATTTTGAGTAGTTTGGAGAACCAGCAAATGCCACTTCTGACTGGCCCCAGAGTGGGGAGGGATTGGAGATTTTGCAGTATCCCTCCCCTGGAATGAGGTGGGAATGGAGATTTTGCAGTCTCCTTCCCCTGACACGCCCACCAAGCCACAGCCACAGAACCCGTAGTAAAAAAAAATTGAATTTCACCCCTGCTTAGAGGCCATCAGAGCTCTATCCTCAAAGGTAAGAAAAAATGTCAAGAAATTTGCTCCCAGCTGCATAAAAAAAATCATATGATACTTAAGGATGAACAGCTCCTTGTGTTGCATTAATCTCCTTACTGAGCTTTATAAAAAGAGAAAGGAATTTTTTATAAGTAAAATAGAAAAATAGAAATTGTATGGATTCATTATAAAATGCAAATGAATATGACTGGTGATTGCAAAAATAATTTCTCATCTAGATACCCAGATTAGTTTTAACTTTGTTTTTTGGCTTCTGTAACATTAGTTAAATAATAAACTATTATCATGGACATACAAAATTAAAAGTTTACAATATTGTTTCATAGTTGATTCTATAACTCAATAGTATTTATTCTAGCCATTTTTAAAGAACAAGAAGATTTTGGGATGAGCATATTGGTATTATATTAATTGGAAAATATGTGGAATCATATCCAAGTTTAAGATTATTAAAAATTCTTGTAAAATCTTATTAAGCCAAATATTTTATTGAAGTAAGAGTGCAATTCTCATGAATATGTGACTATAGCAAAAAAGGAAATAGTACCCATACCAAAGGAATTATATATATTTTTACAAGCCCTTTGAGAGCCATATTATATGTACCGAATGTTGACTTTCACAGACATGATTTCAAAAAGCATGTTACCAACATTGCAAATTAATAATTTTAACACCTTTTAAATATATTGTTTTCTTGTTGAAAAATAATGTAAAAGGCATGTTTTCTTGTGCTAGGGTTTAGCAGGACCGGAAGGTAACCCAGGCCCTAAAGGTGTAAGAGTAAGTAAGCATTATATGCATGACTTTGTTTGCTCAACCATAATTTAACATAGGGCTAGAGCGCCTTCATGCAGAGTTATACTTTCTCTACTTACTGATTGATTCTGATTCATCAAATGAGTTTCATTAACCTATGGCTTTTATTCTCATCCTCATTGTCTCCAATCTGTTCATGCTAATCCTACGTTTTGGGGTATGTGCATCTGTGAATAGAAATCTTTTTGTGCCTGGAATATTGGTTTTATATTAAATCCGGATACACTAGTTTTATATCAGAAGACTACATAAATAAAGGTGTGCTTAGATACTATTCAGGCTCTGCCACTGAAGTCAAATAAAATCAGACGTACAGGTAATCCTGGACTTAAAAATTACCCAATTCTGAAGTTATGACAACTCCCTGCCATAGTAACATGACTGCATTTTGTGTTCTCGAAAATCTGTCCACATTTACAGCTGTTTGCAGCATCCCACAATCACATACTATGTTTTACGATGTTTTTTCCAAAATCTGACATTTACTTCCATTTTTTTGACAAAACGAACCCAGTGTGAACAATTGGTTTACTGTTGTGTTTACTTAACAGCTATTGCAAAAAGATCATAAAATTGGTATGATCATGTGGTGACTGCCTTTATGACCATCACAACATACTATTTTGAGGGGCAAGCTCCACAGCGGTCATAAGTTGAGGACAGACTTCTGGGTTTCTGGGTTTCTGACATAAAGCCTTAAGCTACACGGCAGGCACTTATTAGGGAAAATTGCTTTTTGCTCCTGTACATTTTCCTAAATGTAGACTTAACTCTCACCCTGAATAGTGAATCTGCTAATCAAGAAAAAATATCTTGGCCATTTATATATTTATTTTACATGTCTGCCTATCTTGCAAGAGTGAATTTGAGCAATGTATAAACAACAGCTACAACAATAAACCATGATGCCCAGGATAAACAATGCATCTCAGTTTTTAAAAACTCATCCCAGCAGCACAGCTTGCCTGACATTCTGGACCACTTAAATCTGGGACTGCAGAAGTCATAAAGTTTACGTTTCAGTTGTGTTGGTAAGCTTAAAAGTTGTATATAATTGTGTTAGAGAAGACGTTTCTCATGTTCTTGTTTTTCTTATTTATAATTCCAAAGGGTTTCATTGGATCTCCGGGAGTAGCTGGGAATGCTGGACCTGAGGGAGAAAGAGTAGGTTTTATAGAATATAGAATATGTCTTTATTCATATTTTATGGAAATTTACGATCCAACCCTGTTGAATGATTGCATTGTGCATGGAAACAGTCTGAAAACCTGTCTAAAACGAGAAGATAGATTGTTATTTGAACTGGCTGCAATAGTTATATTATACGGCCATTGTGTTGCCACCCACACTTCTAGTCTGTTTCCCGACCAATTCAGACTCCAATTCTTTTAAAGCTTTCAACAATTTAGGGCAGTGGTGGGTTCCTACTGGTTTGGACTGGTTCAGCTGATCCGGTAGTGGTTTGGCAGCCTCGGTTGCTGGAACCAGCAGCGACCCAGGCCTGCCCCTGAACTGGTTCTCCGGGAGGTGCCTATGGCACCGCCATCTTGTTTTTAATTGCACTGTGCATGTGCGTACTGCATGCATCAAACGTGCACACATCAAGCACTCATGCATCAAGCACATGTGCAGCACGCACACAAGCAAACCAGCAGTAGTGTGTGCCAGAACCCATCCCTGATTTAGGGCTAGCTTATATGAAGAACCTTCTCTTCCCTGGAAGACCTCTCTGTCATAATCCTTATTGAAGTCTAAATCTAAATAATCATGATCGATATAATTGTTTAATCTATTACAAATGGAATGCCTTGTGATCTTATTTCCAAGGGTATGTTTGGTGTCTTCAGTTACTTTGTACAGTATGACATAACTATTTTTTTTTTATATTGAAAAAGTTTTATTGGTTTTACATTTTTTAACAGGGTAAGGTAATGGTTACAAAGAAATTTTGAGAGCATTCACGTCAGAGTCATCGGACCTTCCGAGACCTCAAAATACACATTAAAAAAGTTAATATAGAAAACATTTTCCATACCACTACAAGTTGAAAGCAAGTACATTTACCTAAATTCTCCCTTCCATGCTGTCAGACATTTACAAAAGGTCCGGATAGAAATATTATGCAAAATTGTTCAGGAAAAAATCAAGGCAAAGTTATTTTTTTGATCTAAGTCTTTTGGCTATTGTATCTTCTTTTTCTCCTCCCTGGCCCCCCGCAGGCGGAGCCGTGGCCCCCTCCGTCCCCCCTGGATCTTCCCCCAGGGCAGAGGAATGTTTTTTAAGAAAGGCTTCCGCCTCAGCAACTGTTTTAATCCTCACTCTTCCTCCTTCCCAGAACACCAGCATCCCTTCAGGTGTCATCCACTTGAACCAAATCCCGTGATCAAACAAGGTTTTAGACAAGAAGGAAAATTTCCTTCTTGAGTCTCTAATTTTTCTAGGGATCTGCTTCAAGATAGTGACCGTTTCTCGATGATAAGTTAAAGGTTTCTCTCTCTGCGCTTTCAGGATTTCCTCTCTGGTTGACCTTCTAACAAATTTCACATGTATCTCTCTAGGCACTTCATTCATCCTGGCATATGCAGAGTTAATTCTATAGGCTAGGTCAATGTCCCCCCTGATCTCATCCTTAGGTTTTTGTAAATAATCTGCTAAAATTGTACTCATAAGATCAGGTAGGCATTCACCAGAATCCTCAAGAACATTCTGAAATCTCAAAAAATATGTCATTCTTTCCATATCCATCCTAGACACACGCCCATTTATTTCCCCCACCTCATTAGAAATATTTTTAATCTCTCCCTTAGCCCCCTCCAACCCTCCTTCCAATTCTTCATTCTTCTGTGTATTCTCCAACACTTGCTTCCGGGTATCCAATAGTTCCTTTTTGAAAGTACTATTTTCAGCCCTCTGGGCCTTTATTTCTGCTATCAAAGTCTGCATAGAGGTTTCAAGAGAAGCCATCCTTTGTTCCAAATTTACAAGTGCTGCTTCTTGTGCCATGGTTAAAAGTTAGAGTCACTGCCACCAAGATGGCGTTTTCCGGGTGGGGCTGGTAGGGCAGATCAGGAGCTCAGTTCAGTTCAGGGCCGTGAAGTTGCAAACAATTCAGAAACCAAAAGAGACACAATTTCCCAAATCAACAAATAGTAATAACGAAGGTATTCCAAAGAAGAAATCACAAATCCATCAAGAAAATTTTTTTTCCCAAAAATCCAGAGAGAGTCCTGCTTTCAAAGAGACGCTGGAAATTTTCCTTAGTTGAAATAATCAGGCAGGGACACAGAGAAGCCACTTCCACCGCCCATCTCAGCCAGAGGGAGAAAGTAGCAAAAAAAAAATTTTTTTTAACTCAGCCAGACCTAGAAACAATGTTGCAAAAAGTCACAATCCACTTTCCCTTGTTAGAGACCGTCCGGAGTGAAAGTTTCCGCTTTCCCTTTGCAGAGAAGCCATTTTAACGTGCCGCTTAAATCCGAGGGGGGGTTTTTTAAAAATAAACACCCCCCTCCCAGTCCGTTCAGTCTGGCTGGCAGCAGGAAAAAAAAAAAGTTTTTTAAAGACTCACTCTCTCCTCGCAGCTGAAGCCTCGGGAGTCCTTCTGACTGAGCCGATCAGCCCTCCTCATAATTGTAAATGGCGCCGTCTTCCCTGGGCGAAGGGAAAACCCCCCGCTAGCATGTTCTCCCTCACCTGAGCCGCGCCGGGAGCCGCTTCCTCCACCGCCGTGGGGGGCACGCCCCCCGACGAGCCGGCCCTACGGGAGACCCTCAAACAGAGGAGTCTCGCCCCCGTTGGGGGGCAGAAGAAGAAACAAAGCGGCGAGCGAGCGCTAGGCTCGCCCGTCGCCGCAGGAGCCGGAACCGGAAGCCCTGACATAACTATTGATTAAACAGCAGTGTGGGTAAATCATAAAAATTAAAAATGAGATCCAAAATGCTACCTTGAATATCATTAATGGTCCAAAATGGGCAAAAAACAAATGTGAGCAAATTGAGTCATCTTTGCTCAACCAAAATTTCTCTTGAAAGAAATTCAGTGAAACTCTAATTTGGTAATGGTGTGATGTTATGATAAGCACAAACAATAATAAAATGAAAGAACAATGACAGCAAGCAATAACTAAGAAAATCTGTAACTTCTACTGACAATTTACATTTCATTGTTTTTTTCAGGGAATTCCAGGCTTACATGGGAAAAGAGGTATAAAGGGGAGAATAGTAAGTGGCAAACGTTTATTTCATTGTATGTATTGATTGACAGCTCAGTTTATTCAGGTTAGACTTATTTCTAAATATAATGAATTTCGGTAGTGCTTCCTGCAGATGAATAATTATAGGATTACAACATAAGATTTCCAAAATTCTGGATGGCCAGTAGATAGCAGCAAAGCAACCAGAAAGCTTTAACTCTATACTGCCAACTAATGGGTTGTTCAGATTTTTGCAGCCCGGATCTGGTCTTTCTATTGCAGCTTAAATTCTGTTCTGCATTAAAGGGGTTAAATGCTATTTATTATTATTATTTTCCTTACATGAATCGTAAATCAGTTTGTAAGAAAATTGAGCATAACTGGGGATGGGCAGAAAAAAACTATCCATAGTGAATTCCGGAAATTCGGTGTGCTAAAACTCAGTACTTTTAAATTATAAAATCTTCTTCAGAAACAACATTGATCAATTTGTGACTTTTCTTTGGGAGACAATTTCAGACTTAATTCTTACTTAATTCAAGAATTAGATACAGAATTAGTTCTTACTTGAAGAATAAAAGAGGGTCCAAAACTCTTACTTAAATTACAAATTTCCTGGTGATTACAGAAAATACATGTCTGATTGTCCACAGGACAATCATCTTTCTTTAATCTTTCTTTAAAGATTTTCTTGTATTTGTATTGCTTACATTTTTGCAAGAGTTTCACAGGTATTAGCCTTAAAATGTTTTTTTTAAAGAGATATCTTCTAGTAAGCAATTTGGAGTATTTGTTTTAATAATGCCAAAGAAGGGGGAGGGAAACTTCAATAGATTAATTTTATTAATAAGAAATTATAATTCAAATACCAAATGAATGTTATTCTAAGATATTTTATTCTTCCAAACTTGTATTTTTCCATTGTACTTACATTACATCCCAATTGACAAATTTTAGTTTATGTTAAAGTGACAACCACCTGGATTATATATGATACATAGACTTTGCAAACTTCATATTAGGCCAGTAGAGTAAAGGCTTTTTTTATAACTAGAAATTAGTGTGATAGAAATGCTTACTTTTTGCTGTACAAAAACAATGTGTTGTTACTTCTAGTAAAATGTGAATAGGCTTCTTTCTTGAGTAGTAGCATTAAATGCTTTCTCAAATGCTTTGAGGAAGCATTCAACTTCCTCAAACAATTGCAAATAGTAATTTATATGAGAGTGTGTTATGTTTGTGTGTGCTTGTGAAATTACATAGCAAGCATTTGGACATGTGGAATTAATTGTGGCTCTTTGGGGAACTGAACATTGTTTTCTTAGCCTTTTTAAATGAGTTAAATTTGATAATCAAAGTAGTGCCTTGAAGTACAACTGGTCTTGGTATTTTGGGTACTATTTTAACCCTTGCTCCCATGGACATGAACTTCCTATTCAGTGAATGCAAATTGGCAGTGCTTTCAAAATCAATCTTTATCACCATTATCTTCTGCTCAAAAGCTGCCCGAGTGTTTTCAGTGATTTAAACAGACAAGTTATGCTTTTAGTTAAGTAGCAGATTCAAGGAAAGAATGCCCTTTTATCTCTTTCCTCTTTCCACAGTAAAAGTGTCAGCTTGTTAGATTAACAAAGACCTGTATATAAAAGCAGCTGCAATGGATTTCAAAGCATGAGTGTGTAGTGTCTTTACACTTGAAAGTTGCTCCTATTTTGTTATCTGTTATAAACCTGTATTTTGGATTTTCTGCTAGAATAAGCACATGCTTATACTATATTTGATTAACATTCTATAGAAGACTTGAGCAACCTTGAGATTCTTGCTCCCCTTTTGTTTGAATGGCAGGAGAGCTGTGAGTCACTGTAACCTGCTAGCTTTAGAATTAAGTTGGATGGGTTCTCTTGGGTTTTCAATGTTTCTTTAGGTAGGTGAATTTTGGTGATCATGTGACCATGGGATGAGGCAATTGTCATAATTGTGAGCTGGTTGTCAAGCACCTGGATCAGGATCATGTGACTCCGTAGCTCCTGGTCTATCCAGAATTTAGAGGACAAGTGGTTGTAGGTGCCACCTGTTCAGTACCATCGTAACTTTGAATGATCATTGAATGAATGGACATTAACTGAGGACTACCTGTCTACATTACTTTGGAGATGAGGAATTGGCCTATCTTACACAATATTCATGCTTTTGAAAATGTGCTAAATAAAAGATAAGCAACCTGTGACTACAGGACCCCCTTCACTTCAACACTGCAATTAGTGTTGAAATAAAAAGCAGATGTCTCCCAGCAAATTCCAAGTTCACCTATTTTGAATCATCATCATTCCCATGACCACCACAATGACCACGGCACTCAGGTCTGCCAGAAATACTAGAACCACCTCTCAGCTATCAAAAGATAGTCTTGCCCAGCCTATATTATTTGATTAAAGGATGGTTGTTGTCTGAATGCTCCATTAAGTTAAAGGTAAAGGTTTCCCCTGTCCAGCCTTGTCTGACTCTAGGAGATGGTGATCATCTCAGGTTCTTAGCCGAGGGAGCCAGTGTTGTCTAAATACACTTCTCTAGTCATGTGGCCAGCATAGCTATACGCCAAAGCTCACAGAACATTGTTACTTTTCCAACAAAGTGGTACCTATTTATCTACTCGTATTTGTATGCTTTGGAACCTGCTGCTAAGTAGGCAAGAGCTGGGGCAAGGAAAGGAGCTCACTCTGTAGTATGGTGCTCAGATCTCAAACCTGGGTTGTCAGTTTTCCAGCTGACAAGCTCAGCGTCTTTATTCACTGAACCATCGCAGCTCTTTGTCCATTAAGTTACTGTAATGAATCAAGCACACTAAAAGTTTCATGCTGAAGTGCCTTTGAAATACATAAATGTATGGCTAATTATATACCGTATTTTTGGAGTATAAGACGCACCGGAGTATAAGACACACCAAGGTTTTGTTTTTTGTTTTTTTTATGAAATGACAATTTAATAGGGCACATATAGTTTAAGATGGGGTGGATTTGATTTAAATCAAGTTGATTGAAATCACTAGTAAAAAAAAAGCTTGATTTAAATTAACTTGATTTAAATCATATTTTATTTATTTTTTAAAAAAATAATCTTTATTAATATCAATATAAAAAGAAACAAACACTTAACAATTATAGGCTAGGGATAGTGGGGGGGAAACATACATAAAGAAAGAAAGAAAAGGAACATACTGGGAGCGTAACTACTCCCCTAATTTATAAAGATATGTTTGTCCCAGTCTAACATCAATTATTATTTACAATTGTATTTAGATGCTTACCTATGTGTCTATAAAATTGTCTCAGGTTCACCATTATCTTGTTTGTTCCTCGTATATATTTCACCATAGTTTTATCTAATTAGTTTCTTTGGTATCCGTTATTCTTTTATTGTACCATATATACCATTTTTTCCAGGATTGGGCATAAATTGAGTTTGACTTGTCTTTTAAGATGTACGTTAACTTTTCAGATTCTGCGCAATTGAAATTTTTTGATATAATTAGACCCTCTGCTGGTGGGTTGGTATTTTTCCAATGTTGCGCTATGGCCATCCTAGTTGCTGTTGTAATGTGGGATTTTTGGATTTCGTTTGGCTTAATGCCTAGGAGATATAATTCAGGTTTAAGGGGAAAGCTGGTACCTATTATTTCCAGGAGCCAGACTTGTATTTTTTTCCAAATATGAATAATAGTTGGGCAGCTCCACCATTGATGAAAAAACGTACCCCTGGCCGTTTTACATTTCCAGCATCTGAGGAATTTGGAAACATATGGTTTTGAAGAGGCAAATTACAAAAAAAAAGTAGGTAGGTAGATAGAGGGATAGAGAGGGAGAGAAAGAAAAATAGAGTAGGTTGGTTGGTTGGTTGGTTGGTTGGTTGGTTGGTTGGTTGGTTGGTTGGTTGGTTGGTAGGTAGGTAGGTAGGTAGGTAGGTAGGTAGGTAGAAGGATAGAGAGAAAAATAGAAAGAGAGAGAAATACAGTAGGTAGTGAGGAGAGAGAGAGTGTGTGTAGGTAGGTAGAGAGAGAGAGAGAGAATAGAGAGAGAGAGATACAGTAGATATGGAAAGAAGATAGGTAGGTAGATAAAGGAATAGAGAGAGAGAAATAGAGAGAGATAAGAGAAATACAGTGGGTAGGTAGAAGGATAGAGAGAGAGAAATAGAGAGACAAAAACAGTAGGTAGGTAGGTAGGTAGGTAGGGAGGGAGGTAGGTAGGGAGGGAGAGAGAGAGAGAGAGAGAGAGAGAGAGAGAGAGAGAGAGAGAGAGAAGGTACGTAAGTTGATGTTTCCAGGTGTATTTATCCATGTCCTGGAGAAGGAAATCGCTGACAAACCTTAGGACTTTATTTCTGCTGGCACAGAAACAGTTAAAGAGCCTTCTGAAAGAGCTTTCCGAAAGTGTTTTTGGGCTCTGCAAACCTCCCCAAAACTGCTAGTGTCTCTGCGAAAACAGGGCCGTTTTTCTTCAAATAAAAAGCATGACTAGCCTTGCGGGGGCTTGCAGAGTGCTCCTGGGGGTATGTGTCAAAAATTAGCAAAAACTCCAGCCCATTTATCGCAAAAACGGGCCATTTTTGTGTTAAATAAATTGCATGCATAGCCCTATGGAGGCTTATCTAGACCCGCGCCAGTCCGGCTTCTGGCCCGGGCATAGCACCGAGACGGCATTGGTCGCGTTGGTCGATGATCTCTGGAGGGCCAGAGATGGGGGTTGTTCCTCCATCCTGGTCCTATTAGACCTCTCGGCGGCTTTCGATACCATTGACCATGGTATTCTATTGCATCGGCTGGGGGGGTGAGGGTGGGAGGCACCGTTTTACGGTGGTTCTCCTCCTACCTCTCTGGCCAATCGCAATTTGTGTTGGCAGGAGAGCAGAGGTCGACCTCGAGACCCCTCACGTGTGGGGTGCCTCAGGGGTCGGTCCTCTCGCCTCTCCTGTTCAACACATACATGAAGCCGCTGGGTGAGATCATCCGTGGTTTTGGGGTAGAGTACCATCTCTACGCTGATGACACTCAGCTGTATATATCTACCCCAAAACACCCCAGCGATGCCGTAGCGGTGATGTGCCAGTGCCTGGAAGCCGTGCGGATCTGGATGGGAAGTAACGGACTCAGGCTCAACCCGACCAAGACCGAGTGGCTGTGGTTTCCGGCTGCCCGATTCAACCAGCTCACTCCATCGCTGGCCATAGGGGGCGAACATCTTGCCCCTGTGGATGGGGCGCGCAATTTGGGTGTCCTCCTGGATGCCCGGCTGTCTATGGAAGATCAAGTGACAGCCGTGGCCAGGAGGGCGTTTTACCAGGTTCGCCTGGTTCGCCAATTGCGCCCCCTATTGAATCGGGACGCCCTTCGAACAGTCACTCATGCTCTCGTGACATCTCGACTGGACTATTGTAACTCTCTCTACATGGGGCTCCCCTTGAGGTGCACCCGGAAACTTCAGCTAGTCCAGAACGCAGCCGCGCGAGCAATTATGGGAACCGCAAGGTTTACCCATGTAACACCGCTCTTGCGCGAGCTGCACTGGCTGCCTGTCGTCTTCCGGGTGCGCTTCAAGGTGTTAGTTATCATTTTTAAAGTGCTCCATGGCTCGGGCCAGCAGCCGACGGAGGGAAGCGGAAGGAGCCGATAGGAGGGGGGACACACGAGTTGTTCCATTTGAGGGCATACCAATTCAGAGGGTCGTGGGGAGAGGCAGGGCCGAGGGGAGACAAGTTTCATCCTCCCGGTTGGGGGCACGCAGCCGTTGGCTACAAACGGTCGTGTGCCACAACCCCCGCAGGCTAGGTGGTCAGGGAGTACAGAGCCGGGGTCCGCGGCTGATGTTCTGCAATGCCAGGTCCGTTGTCAACAAAGCCCCCCTCATTAGTGACCTTGTGTCAGAGGGGGAGCCGGACCTGGCTGGAATTGCGGAGACCTGGTTGGGCCACGAGGGAGGACTTCCCCTCGTTGAAATGTGCCCACCAGGCTACCGCGCTTTTCATCAGCCCCGGGCCCTAGGTAGGGGCGGTGGGGTAGCGGTCATTGTCAAGGAAGGTCTTGAGCCGAGAGAGACCATTGTGCCACAGACCACCGGTTGTGAGTCCCTCTGCGTGAAGTGGGGCCTAGGGAGGCAGTTGGGCGTGCTGGTTGTATACCTGGCTCCCCGCTATGTAGCAGCAGCCCTGCCCGAGCTCCTAGAGGTGATCGCTACGGTGGCAGTTGAGACCCCCAGACTTTTAGTCATGGGGGACTTTAATCTGCCATCGGTGGGCGAATCATCCGTGGTAGCTCGGGAGTTCATGGCTTCCATGACGGCCATGGACCTGACCCAAGTAATTCAGGGCCCCACTCACGAGGGTGGACATACGCCGGATCTCATCTTTGTCTCAGACCAATGGAAGAGTGATCTGGGTATAGGGGACATAGTCATCACGCCCTTGTCATGGTCAGACCACTCACTTCTCCGGCTCGACTTTCCGACCGCTGCTCCCCTCCGCGGGGAGGCGGAACCAGAGTCACCAATCTGGTACCGCCCCAGGCGCCTGATGGACCCGGATGGGTTCCAGACAGCGCTTGGGCCATTTCCTGTTTCCCTGACCCGCGCCCCGATCGAGGACCTCACGGCCGCATGGAACATTGCGGCCGTGGGAGCCTTGGATCGGGTCGCGCCCTTGCGGCCTCTCTTGCGGCGGCGAACCACCCTGGCTCCATGGTTTACTGAGGAGCTGCGGGTGATGAAACGCCGCAAGAGATGCCTAGAGGGAAGATGGAGGTCTAGCCGTTCTGAATCTGACCGGACACAGGTAAGAGCCCATTTACGGACTTACATTGTGGCGCTGAGAGTGGCCAAGCGTCATCATTGTGCCACTCTCATAGCATCCGCAGAAAACCGCCCTGCCGCCCTGTTTAGGGTGACCCGCTCCCTCCTCCAACAGAGGGAGCGGGAAGCCCCACTACAGGGTAGAGCAGAGGAATTTGTGTCTTTTCTGCAGGAGAAAACCGCTCAGATACAGAGTGAGCTAGCCCCCATTCATGGCCCAGTGGGATGCCACGAGAGAGATCTTGTTTGGGAGGAGTTTGACTCCGTTACTTCCGAAGATATGGACAGGTTACGTGGGCGACTGCGAGCCACCACATGTTTATTGGACCCGTGCCCCTCCTGGCTTGTACTGGCATCCTGGGAGGTGACACGAGGCTGGCTCCAAGAGGTTGTCAACGCATCCTTGAGTGAGGGCTCCTTGCCTGCTTCCCTAAAAGAGGCCATGGTGAGGCCCCTCCTCAAGAAGCCCTCTTTGGACCCAGCTCTTTTAAACAACTATCGTCCAGTCTCCAACCTTCCCTTTTTGGCGAAGGTTGTTGAGAGTGTGGTGGCACAACAGTTTCCCCGTCACCTGGAGGAAATTGAGTATCTAGATCCGCGCCAGTCCGGCTTTCGGCCCGGGCATAGCACCGAGACGGCATTGGTCGCGTTGGTAGATGATCTCTGGAGGGCCAGAGATGGGGGATGTTCCTCCATCCTGGTCCTATTAGACCTCTCGGCGGCTTTCGATACCATCGACCATGGTATCCTATTGCATCGGCTGGGGGGGTTGGGGGTGGGAGGCACCGTTTTACGGTGGTTCTCCTCCTACCTCTCTGGCCGATCGCAATTTGTGCGGGCAGGAGAGCAGAGGTCGACCCCGAGACCACTCACATGCGGGGTGCCTCAGGGGTCGGTCCTCTCGCCTCTCCTGTTTAACGCATATATGAAGCCGCTGGGTGAGATCATCCGTGGTTTTGGGGTAGATTACCACCTGTACGCTGATGACACCCAGCTGTACATATCTACCCCAAACCACCCCAACGATGCCGTAGCGGTGATGTGCCAGTGCCTGGAAGCCGTGCGGATCTGGATGGGAAGTAACGGACTCAGGCTCAACCCGACCAAGACCGAGTGGCTGTGGTTTCCGGCTGCCCGATTCAACCAGCTTTCTCCAACGCTGGCCATAGGGGGCGAACATCTTGCCCCTGTGGATGGGGCGCGCAATTTGGGTGTCCTCCTGGATACCCGGCTGTCTATGGAAGAGCAAGTGACAGCCGTGGCCAGGAGGGCGTTTTACCAGGTTCGCCTGGTTCGCCAATTGCGCCCCCTATTGGATCGGGACGCCCTTCGCACAGTCACTCATGCCCTCGTGACATCCCGACTGGACTATTGTAACTCTCTCTACATGGGGCTTCCCTTGAGGTGCACCCGGAGGCTTCAGTTAGTTCAGAATGCAGCCGCGCGGGCAATTATGGGGACCACCAGGTTCGCCCACGTTACACCACTCCTGCGCGAGCTGCACTGGCTGCCTGTCGTCTTCCGGGTGCGCTTCAAGGTGCTAACTATCATCTTCAAGGCGCTCCATGGCTCGGGACCTAGCTATCTGCGGGATCGGATCCTGCCCCATACATCCTCACGACCGATTCGCTCCCACAGAGAGGGACTTCTCCGGGTGCCGTCCACCAGACTTTGTCAGCGGGCGACGCCCAGGGGAAGGGCTCTCTCTGTGGCGGGCCCGGCCCTCTGGAACGACCTTCCCCCCGATATCAGAACGACCACGGACCTCCGCTCCTTCCGTATGAAACTAAAGACCCATTTCTTTCGACTGGCCGGCCTTGGATAGTCTCTCTGTCTATAGATTTTTAAATGTATTTTAAGGGGTTTTAATTTTTTAGCACGGGATAACATAGTTTAATGGTGTTTTAAACTGTATATTTTGTATTGATTGTTTATATTGTTTTTAGTTTCTCCTGTGCACCGCCCCGGGTCCCTGTGGGGAGAGGGAGCGGTTAATAAATGCAAAGTTATTATTATTATTATTATTACTATTATTATATTATCGGGACCTAGCTATCTGCGGGATCGGATCCTGCCTCATACATCCTCACGGCCGATTCGCTCCCACAGAGAGGGACTTCTCCGGGTGCCGTCCACTAGACTTTGTCAGCGGGCGACGCCCAGGGGAAGGGCTCTCTCTGTGGCGGGCCCAGCCCTCTGGAACGACCTTCCCCCCGACATTAGGACGACCACGGACCTCCGCTCCTTCCGTCTAAAATTAAAAACACATCTCTTTTGTCTGGCCGGCCTAGGATAGTCTCTCTGTCTTTGGGGTATTATTATTATTGTATTTAATTATTGGGAATGCTATTTTAGTTTAGCTAGTTTTATGGGGAATTTTAGCACAGGCTCAGGTTTAATTTGTTTTTAAAAATGTCTGTATATATTTATTGTCTTTTATTCTTCCTGTGCACCGCCCCGAGTCCCTATGGGGAGAGGGAGCGGTTTATAAGTATTAAATTATTATTATTATTATTATTATTATAGAGTGTTGCTGGGGGCTGGGGTGTGTGTGCAAAAAACGGCCCAATTTAGGCTAATTTCTACCCTCCCCAGCTCCCAGGAAGCCTCCATAAGGCTACACACAGCCATTTTGGTGAAGGGGGCGGGATTTTGGGAGGCAAAAAATGCTGTATTCGATGTATAAGACGCACCCAGATTTTCAGCCTCTTTTTAGAGGAAAAAAGGTGCGTCATATACTCCGAAAAATACGGTAGATAACCCTAATGATTTTTTTATAACCAGCAGCTGAACTTCAAACCAGTTGCGGTAAAAAGCACTTTATGTTGGATGATACAAATGTTCGGTTAGCGAGTTGCAAGACCATTCACGCATGTCAGATTTTATGGGAAGCTGCTGGAAGAAAAACACCCAGTACATTTTCCTGAAAAAAATATTTGCATTTTCAAAGATGCCCAGGGAATAAGAAAATAATTATTACCAGATTATTTTTTATTAGTATTACAATATTCTTTTGCTGTTTTAACCAGGGATTGCCAGGTGATTTTGGAAACAGAGGCCCTCCTGGTCCTGACGGAAGCCCTGTAAGTATGATTTTATTTATTTATTTATTTATTAGATTTTTATCTGTCTTTTTAGTTTAACTCAAGTGGCAAACGTAGTTAATACTCCTTCCTCTTTCATTTTCCCCATAATAATCCTATGATGTAGGTAGGTCTGAGAGAGAGGGAGAGAGAGAAAGAGGGAGAAGCTGAGAGAGCAGCTGGTCTGAAGTCATTTAGCCAGTTTTTCAGTTTCTAAACCAGGATTTTAATCTGTACATCAAAACCTGTTGATATCACGTGCTTAATAAAAAGAACTTTAGGGTACAAAATGTAAGCCATTTTTGTGACCCTTTTCTGTCTTCAGAACTTCGCATGTTAATGGGGCCATAAATGGGGCTTTTTCTGTTTGTTTGGTTTGCATTTTTTAAAATTGCTGACAGCTTGCCGAGGTATGAAGCCCCCATTTTACTTCCTAAATCTAGTCCCTTGAGCAGTGATGGTGAACCTTTTAGACACTGAGTGCCAAAACTGCACACGCATGCCCAAACTGAAAGATGGGTGTGCGCAGACATGCACATGTGAACATGCACATGTGCAGACATGCATGCATGCATAGCAGAGACCCGAAGACCAGCAGGCTGGTGGGAGGTGGGGCATCCCAGCATCAGCAGCACAGCACGATGTAAGATCTTTTTCTTTCATGAGCTTCTGTTTCGTCGTTTGCAGGGAAACAGAAGCTCCCAAAAGAAACACCATGGCGTAAATGCCAGCAGAGAGGCTCTGCGTGCCACTACTGACATGCATGCCATAGGTTCTAGAGCAGAGGTCTCATTCTCGGGCCCACCTTGATATGAAAGTATAATATTAGTGCAGCCTGCAGGGGGAGTGGACCTCTGTGGAATCCCTTATGCGGCCCAGCCTCACTCAGATTCTGCCTCCAGCGGCCCCCAGGTAAATTGAGTTTGACACCCTTGTTCTAGAGTATGATCTGCCATACAAAGCAGACATTCCCTTTGAACTTAAGGAAACTGGGCTCAAAAGACAAAAGACAAAATGAAATAATGCATTCGTAGATAACAGGGTACAACTCTTTTGAAAATAAGATGCTGAATTTAGAAATGTCTTGGGGTTTTAAATCTAGCATAGCTTCTATAATTTTCTTGTATAGATTAACAATGCAATGGATTGCTCCTATGTTTATTTGAATCATACATGAAGAAATGTGTTTATTTTCAATGGCATAATTTAACTTTTTCCAAGGGAAATGTTGGTGGTGTTGGTCCTCCTGGATTTCCTGGACTTAGAGTGAGTATAAATTGAATCATACATGAAGAAATGTGTTTATTTTCAGTGGCATAATTTAACTTTTTCCAAGGGAAATGTTGGTGGTGTTGGTCTTCCAGGATTTCCTGGACTTAGAGTGAGTATAAATTGATGAAGAAGTTGTTCCTAAGCTTAGGTTAAGTATTTCTACAATTTGGTATAGGTATATGTCATATTCAAATGATAGTTATTTACACAACTCTATAAAGATACTTTCTATAATTTCATGCAGTTGTTTGGCTATATAGACTTTGAATCCTTTTCCTTTGAATTCCTGTACTAAACAGTCAATAAATGACCAATTTGAATCTTAGCCATTTTAGTTTACTATAATGCATACATAGTATTTATGAAATAATAATAATAATTAAAACAAAAAGCTGGGTTTCTGACCAGGTGTTCCACTGATAAAAGGCTTCTGTCTGACTACAATTGTATAATTTACAGCAAGACCTGTATACGTAAGAACCATATGCCACATGGCTATATGGACAAATTTGTCAAACAATTAAAAAATTAATTATGTTCTGAGTACAGAAAATGACAAACATACTTAGCAATTGTGCATGGCTTCCCATCAAGCTGGAAGAAGTGTCAACTGTCATTCAACATATCTATAAATTACTTGGATGAGGGTTAGAAAGAAAGGTTACCAAAATTTGGCACAAATATAAGGATGAATATCCTAAAGGTGCTTTTTCGCTTCTCATCCAAGGAGCTTCTTCAGCTCTGACTGGATTGTGGGGAAAGGAAGGATTTATGTTCCTTGCAGACAGATGGCCATTTGCGTTTTTTTAGAGAGTCATTGAGGCCACTTGGAGATTTGTCTATGTCCTCAGGGTCACCTGAGTCATTGGGAAATTGAAGTTGTGCTTTCTGCAGAATGTTTTCTGCCCTGTGTCCCTTCACTGTTGAAGATAGGCGCAGGCTGTTTGGGATGAGTCTATGTAGTTTGCATCTCAAACTGATGCGCAAATGGTTCCCGTAATTTGCAATTTTTCTGGAAATCCATTCATACTCCCACTCCATTCGAAGGGTGTTGATCCCAAAGTGCATAGCTAAATGTCTATGGAATCCTCAGTCAAAGGTGCTTTTTCAAGAGGAAGTACTGATATTTCCTCGTCAGGTAATTAAACATATGCAGCCAAACAATCATGCTCAGAGACCACCAAGGACTCAACTCTGAACTACAGATATTCGCTTCTAAATTAACGTTAGGATAATTCAGTATGGATCAGAGAAAAAAAGAAGCAAACCTGTGAAATATGAATAGAAATAGAATAGGAATAGAATAGAATAGAATAGAATAGAATTCTTTATTGGGACATACTTTCAGTGTACATAAAAGAAAAGATACATTCTTCAAGAATCATAAGGTGTAACACTTAACGATAGTCATAGGGTACAAATAAGCGATCAAATCATATTAGGAAGCAATCAATATAAATTGTAAGGATACAAGTAACAAAGTTACAGTCATACAGTCATACGTGGGAGGAGATGGGTGATAGGAACAATGAGAAGATTAATAGTAATGCAGACTTAGTGAATAGTTTGACAGTGTTGAGGGAATTATTTGTTTAGCAGTATCCCCTCAAGTATCCCCTCAAAATACAAAGAAACACCGGTTTGTTCATTATACAATACAATACAATATCAGAGTTGGAAGGGACCTTGGAGGTCTTCTAACCCAAACCCCTACTTAGGCAGGCAACCTTATACAATTTCACACAAATGGCTATCCAACACCTTCTTAAAGACTTCCGGTGTTGGGGCATTCACAACTTCTGGAGGCAAGCTGTTCCACTGATTAATTGTTCTAACTGTCAGGAAATTTCTAAGTTGCTTCTTTATTTATTTATTTATTTATTTCAAATTTATACCCTGCACCTTCTCCTTGATTAGTTTCCACCCATTGATTCTTGTTCTACTCTCAGGTGCCTTGGAGAATAGTTTGACTCCCTCTTCTTTGTGGCAACCCCTGAGTTATTGGAACACTGTTATCATGTCTCCCTTAGTCCTTCTTTTCATTAAACTAGACATACCCAGTTCCTGCAACCGTTCTTCATATGTTTTAGTCTCCAGTCCCCTAATCATCTTTGTTGCTCTTCTCTACACTCTTTCTAGAGTCTTTCATGAGACTCTTTCATTATATTTCTTGGTTTATTCATTTTATTTTTATTCATTATATTTTAGGGTATTGTGGGAAAAGCTGGACCATCTGGACTTCCTGGGATTCCTGGACCTCCGGTACAGTATTGTAGAGCTATTACAAAGCCAGGTTGCTACTGTAAACAGTGAAAGAGTCTTAAATGCTGTTCTTCTTTATTTTCCATAGGGTCTTCCAGGGAGTATGGGGCAACCTGGATTGAAAGGTGATAAGGTGATTTAAATAATTTCATTATAAAAAAAAATTAAAACTTTGAATCTTATCTATAGGAATTTTTTCTGACTTTTTTTTTAGTAAGGTCATCTGAATTTTATTTGCCAGAAGCTGCTCATGTGTGATTCCTACTGACCACATCTAATATTTTAGTGATTAAAATTATCTGTTTTATTAGCTGCTTTAATTATTAGGGACACTTAAGTTTTATATAGACACATAGACAGATAATGTAGACAGAGAGAGAGAGAGGGAAAGAGAGAGAGAGAGAACACGCGAGAGAGAGCAGGACAATACAGTGGTACCTCGGTTCACGAACTTAATTCGTGAACTGACTCTGTTCGCGATCCGAATTGGTCGTGAAGCGAGGCACAATTTCCCATAGGGTTCAATGTAAATCCGGTTAATCCGTTCCGACCTTGTTTTTTGGTCGTGATTCTTGAACTGACTCTGTTCGCGAACAGAATTGGTCGTGAACAGAGGCAGTTTCCCATAGGGTTCAATGTAAATCCGGTTAATCCGTTCTGACCTTGTTTTTAAAATGTCCGCGGCTCCGGTTCGTGAAGCGAGGCAGGGTTCGTGAATCCGAGCATTTTTACGAACTTTTCTGTTCGTGATGCGAGGGCGGAGTTCGTGAAGCGAGGCGGAGTTCGTGAAGCGGAACGTATTTTTACGAACTTTTCCGTTCGTGAACCGAAACGGTGTTCGTGAACCGGGGCACATTTTTTGGGAAATTTTTGGTCGTAATCCGAATTGGTCGTGAACAGAGGCGTTCGTGAACCGAGGTACCACTGTATGTTGGTCTGTAAAATAATAGCAAGCATGTAATTCCTGTGTTTGTTAAACATTATAAGATGTGTTATTTATAACTCTCTTATATTTTTGAATGTACTGTACTATATAATACCTTGATAAAATTATATTCATACAATGCCATTGTAGGGTGAACAAGGCATTACAGGAGAGCAAGGAGAGGTGGGGTATCCAGGAGACAAGGTAAATTCAAAAGAGCTTCATTTTATAAAATATATATAAACTTTACAATATATACTGCAATGTCCATTGTTTCTGTCTCATCAAGATATTGATTCATGAGTGCTATCACAATCTATATTGTGTGTGAACCTTCAATTGGGTGCAGTTGGATAGTATAGGGCAACAATTATTGAAACAAGGTCAAATGGGCTAACTTACAGAATGCTGGGACCATGACATGACATTTAGGAAGGTTTTAGTGCCTCCAGTGTCTTCTAACTTTCTTTCACAAAAACCTGAAGATTGTATGGGGCAAGAGAAGAAAGGAGGGCCATAATTCTATTTGTGCTTTCTATTTCTCTCTGGCCCCAGCATCCAATCAACTTAGAACTAAGGAGAAATTTCCTGACAGTCAAAACAATTAATCAGTGGAACAACTTGCCTCCAGAAGTTGTGAATGCTCCAACACTGATAGTTTTTAAGATGTTGGATAATCATTTGTCTGAAGTGGTGTAGGGTTTCCTGCCTAAGCAGGAGGTTGGACTAGAAGACATTCAAGGTCCCTTCCAACTCTGCTATTCTATTCTATTCTATTCTATTATCAGCTGGTGGCAATGGCTGAATAAGTGGCGATTGGCTGCTTTGGAACCAAGGCTGATATTGCCAATTGCTTAATGTCAGTGAGTAGCAAAGGAAGGACTAGAGAATTCAAATTCATGTTGAAGCATATTGATACTTACAGGCAGCTTTCTGAAACAGATCATCCATATCACCCCTTAAATTCTTGACCCACAGAGGTTTTATAGGTGATAAGGATCAAGAAGAAGAACATGAAATCTCTTGGATTTCCCACTTTTAACATTCTGATTACTGTTATGTAATTAATTAATGATTACATCATCCAGGAATCTCAGTCATTTTGGTCTGGTTGGCACATTTGGAATTTTTATTGGCATTCTTGCAAACATGCTGCTGAATGAAGGAGATGCCCGTCCACAAGCAGCTACTATAGGGACACAGCCAGTTAATACCACTTTACTAGAAGTAAATCTCTCTTGCCTAATACCATCTGTCATATGCTTACCTTGCTCCTTTTCTGATAAAATAGGCGTATTTAGAAACAGTACACTATGGCATACTCTAAAATCTCTATGTCCTGGGTTCTGCAGGATACACGATAGGAAAAGAAAAGCAGGGTTTGATTAATATGATGCAATTTTTTTTCTAAGAATGACATAATGAGGGAGAGAGAAATCATGCATCCAATCCAGCTTGTAATGTAATACTGCTATTTATTACTCTGTCTGTATATATGTTCCTTTAACAGAATAGAATTAGGCACGAGCAGGAGGGAAGCTAATAGCATTTTTCTTTGCTTTAAAATGTTTGCATTAACATAGCTTGGTCCTATCAAGAGATCTTTAAAAAAGGAAATACCAACATCTTATTTTATTTAGATTTCATATATGTTTGTAACGGTAAGTATCTATGAAAAAAACCAAAGCAATCGTTTACTGTGACTTTCAAATAAAAGGACAGAATGAAAATATTCTTTAGAAAGAATGATAGCATCACCTTCCTTCTGTTTTTAATGGCAGAGTGCAATTATTCATGTTATTTTAATTTTAGCAACTCCTGACTTTTTTCTTTTCTCAAAGGGTGCTGTTGGTTTGCCAGGGCTTCCAGGAAATCGAGGAAAACCAGGACCCTCGGTATGTTTTAATACCGTATTTTTTGGAGTATAAGACGCACTGGAGAATAAGACGCACCCATGTTTTGAAGAAGCAATTTTTTTAAAAAAAATAGGTAGATAGATAGAGGGATAGAGAGGGAGAGAAAAAGAGAGAAATACAGTAGGTAGGTAGGGGGAGAGAGAGAGAGTAGGTAGGTAGGTAGGTAGGTAGGTAGGTAGGTAGGTAGGTAGAGAGAAATAGGGCGAGAAATACAGTTCATAGGTAGGGGGAGAGAGAGAGTAGGTAGATAGGTATATAGGTAGATAGAGGGGGTGATCGAGAAATACAGTAGGGAGGGAGGGAGGGAGTGTAGATAGGTAGGTAGGGAGAGGGATAGAGAGAGAGAAATATATATATATATATAGAGAGAGAGAGAGAAACAGTAGATAGGTAGAGAAAGAGAGAGTAGGTAGGTAGGTATATTGAGGGGGGGAGAAATACAGTAGATAGGTAGGAAGACAGAGAGTGTAGATAGGAAGGTAGAGGGATAGAGAGAGAAATAGAGATAAATATAGTAGATAGGTAGGTAGAGAGAGTAGGTAGGTAGGTAGGTAGATAGGTAGATGTTTCCAGGTGTATTTACCCATGTGCTGGAGAAGGAAATCACTGACCACCTTTGGAACAAATCTTTGTTTCTGCAGGCACAGTACTTGACCAACGTAATTCTCATCAATTACTCTAACTAAACAGCTTTCCAAAAGGAAAAAAAAAAAACTTTTTTGCACTTTGCAAACCTCCTGCAAACGGCCCATTTTTTGTGAAAATGCCCCGTTTTTTTTTTCAAATAAAAGGCATGAATAGCCTTGGGGCTTGCAGAGTGCTGGGGGGGGGACAAGGAAAAAACGCCCCGTTTTTCATGAAAAGGGGCTGTTTTTTGGTCAAAAAATTGCACGCATAGCCTTATGGAGGCTTATAGAGTGCTGCTGGGGGGCGGGGAAATGCCCTTTTTTTGCTCATTTCTGCCTTCCCCAGCCCCCAGGAGCTCTCTGGGGGCTGGGGAAGCGTGCGGCCTTTTTGGTGAAGGGGTGGGGTTTCAGGAGGCACAAAATGCTGTATTCGATGTATTTATTTATTTATTTATTTATTTATTAAATTTATACCCCGCCCTTCTCCTTGTTAGGACCCAGGGCGGCGCACAGGGATGTTAAAATACATACAAAATATATAAAATATATGAAATTTAAAATACTTATTCTAATAAATAAACCCTGCGCTAAAAACCGAATTAAAATCCCAAGTTTAAAAACTATCTAATAGTCAGTATGGAGGTTACGCTAGGCCGGCTAGATGAAATAGGTGTGTCTTCAGACACTTGCGGAAGAGGCGGAGGTCGGAGATGGTGCGGAGTTCAGGGGGTAAGTCGTTCCAGAGGGCTGGGCCCGCCACAGAGAAGGCTCTCCCCCTGGGTGTCGCCAGTCGGCATTGTCCAGCCGACGGCACCCTGAGGAGGCCCCCAGATGCACCCAGATTTTCAGCCTCTTTTTAGAGGAAAAAAGGTGCGTCTTATACTCCAAAAATGCGGTAGCTTTGAATTTAAATATTTAGTTGGAATCACTTTGTTGGCACATTGGTAATCAAGAATATATAAAATATTGCAAACTGAATCTTACCAGGCATATATCATAAAAGAAATGTAAATGTAAACAACACACAGCATTAAAGTCTTTAAGTTTTTGAACTGAGTGTATGTAAGGGTTTTTAAATGTCTTTCGTAATCAGGATTTGTGCAATTCTGATATATCTGTCATGCTGAATTACTTTATATATGTATAAATAACTATACACATCTCTTAGCAGGAATGTTGAAAATTTGAAAAACATTTATAAATCATTTATTCCAACCACAGCAATATAGAAAAGAAGTGGGGAAGAACCCTAGGAAATCATTTTAGTTTTGCAACGAAAACCTTTGCTCCATTTTATGCATTAATCAATTTTATTACTGCATAAAGTTTCATAAATGGAAAATGATGACAAAACAGGTAGTCAATTAGGATTGGAATTTTGGCCTCTGTCAGGCTTTAAAGAAACACACAAGAAAGACAAGAGGTACTTCTAAGCAGTTTCCTTTATTGTTCCTATAGACATAATCTTTCCAAATTAATAGCAAACTACTTGCATCATCATATACTCTGAAAATGTCTAGGTAATAACTGATTTGACCCTCTTCTTCCCATCTAAATTATCAAAACTTCGCTGTCTGTTATTCCTCCATTCCACCTGGGAACCTTGACTGCACTTCACTATAACACCGAGCAATGCAATTGTTAAGCAAGTCATAATGACCGGACCTGATTTTATTGATCATTATTACCATGATCATTAAGCAAAGCAATTCAGTCGCTAAGCAAATCATTGCGGTCGTCAAGTGAATCACGCATTTATGAAGCGTATCTGGCTCCCCCAATTGATTTGCTTGTCAGAAGCCAGCTGGGAATATCATAAATCATGATCACACGACTGCAAGACGCTTCAATTGTTGTAAATGGAAGCCAGTTGCCAATGCAGTAGTTGTAACTTTGAGGACAGATCATAAGATACTTTTTCTGAGACCATCATAACTTTGAACCATCATTAAATGAACAGTCATAAATCAAGGTCTGTCTGTATTTAACTTCTGAACTAAACTGTTTATGTATTACTGGAATAAGGTACGTTTCTCTTTTTAATCACATATAATATTTAAACATAGATTAATATTTTTTACATAGCAGAGCCACTTAACAAAATAGGAAACCTTAATATTTCATGATTTGGCTTTTGGTAATGAATTTTGAAAACAATTTTTTATAAATCAATTTTAATCAAATTCATTGATCATGTGACTTCCGGTTGGTGTCAGCTGTTATTGCCCACATAATCAGACCTTCTCTGGAATGTTTTAGTCCAGTAATATGAACTAATTTATTGGTTTCAAATTCAGATTCTGTATATGTACGATCTTAAATTTAATTGTGACATATGTGATAAAAGCATTTACTTTTTATAATATACTATAATATTATTATTTAAAAATGTATTATTACCACTACTAATACTCTTTGTAATTTTTTTCTTACTGATACAACAGTAATTTCCAAAAGGCAAAGAATTTTCTTATTAAACTCAACGAGATTCAAATGCTGGACATAAAAAAACGTACATTATTATAACATACAATTTCATTTTCTGTATCTCTTAAGAAAAACTTGCACTCATAATACAGGTTCTAATTTTAGGGCAAAATGGGAGATCCAGGACCTCAGGGACCATCAGGCCCACCTGGACCAGAGGTAATTGACAAGCTATAATCTTTCAAACTTCTACTGAGATAGTACTTATTCAGTGACCAAATTGGGACTTCCAAGTCTTTCTGTAAGTGCTGCAGTCACTAAGCAAAACATCACATGACCGCAGTGGGCGTAACAATTTCACTTGTTTTGGTTAAACAAGGCACTGTGGTCATTAAGTGAAACACCATTGATCCTAACTTTACAATTTTACTTCTGCCTTCTCTATTAATTCCCTTGTTGTAAGGGAAACACGCAAATTGGCATTTGTTTGCGAGATGCTGCAATGTTTTTAAACATGCCCCCGTTTCATGGGATACAAATAGTGATCATGTGGCCATATAACTGTGACAATTAGTCGCAAAGCTTTTTTTTTTACCCTGTTATAACTTTGAATGTTCATTAAATGAGACAATCAGTAAATGAGGATTAATCTCTATTAATATCATTAATTGATTGATAAAACATTAATAATAAATAATAAACAAACAGCCTATTGTAAGTCTGCATTGAAAATTTCTTGGGAACTTTGTTTTGAATTCCAGGATGGAATGCAATAATTTTAAATATAAGAAATCAATAGTTCTCATTGATTTCACTTTCTGAATAAATTATTGTTCAGTATATGTCACCAGGAAATGTGAATATATTTAATGAAATTGTGCAGGACTCATGTGGCTAATACAGTACAGTTTTATTCTTATAAAAGGTAAAGGTAGGATGCATCCAAAAATATACTTCTAAATATAAGATCTAGATTTATTTCATGAACAGTAAATAGAACTAAGTTGCCTACAGTGTATGTAGCAAAAAAATATGGTTCAGAAAGACAAAACTGATTGAATGTGTCTGAATGAGTTTGGAGGGTTTATGTTTCTCAAAGAACAGGCTAATATGTAATGTTATGGATAAATTTTGGAAGTATTTTAAGATAATATTGATGGACTGCTGTTTGAAGGAAGAAAATTAAATATCCCCAGACTGTCTTAGAGTTTATTTAAAAATGCTTTTGAAGCTAAAAATATTTTTAAGCCATTGTATTATTTGTAATCCAGATGAGTTTTGTGAAACCAGCTCTATGTTTCTATTATTAGAAATGTTCTGTTGTTAAACTTTCTGGTTATAGTAATTGAAACAAAAGTGTTTGTGGGAACTACTCCCTCCTTAGATAGAACACATTGTATCTTTAAGTCATTTTTCTCTTTTACCGTGGAGGCCCCTCTATTGCACTATACAAACTTCTTGTTTCTTTGGGAAGCTTTTCCCTCCAGAATGCTTTTGGAGAAAAAAAAACAAAACCCCAAACCATTAGTTATTATTTTCAACATGAACTTCATTTGATCTGTAAATCATTTTGATTTGTAATTGAGCACAGGATCCCCTCAGGACAATAAACCGTATGGAAGTCTTCTGCCATATGTTTTGCATACAAAAGAACTCTAGAATTATGTAGGGAAGTGATGTTTGATATGAATAAAAGTTAGAATAATGAAGTGCCGGTCTCTCAACATGAGTTATTATTTAAGTTGTGTCATTTCGTTCCAAAAAGGTTTCCTTTACAACTGTGTTGTATTTTATACTGACATATTTGGAAGTTCTGATGAAGTGTTGCAAGCTTTGTAATTATTGTGTTGCAATAATATGTGTTAGATATTTTTATATACCATAGGCATAGTATTTATTACTAGATTACTGATTTTAGGAACCATTCCATATATGCTTATTTATAAAGATGCTGTGATTTTCATATACCTATATCACAGACATTTTAATTCATTAGTATACTTGTTTCCAAAGTAGGATTTTATTTCTACATGGTTGCCAGACTGAAATTTTAGTAATCACAAATACCATGGGAATAATGGACTATATGAAATAAAACATACTCCCTTAAAAAAAGACACATCTAGTGATTGAAAATACCTATAGCCCAGTTGCCTCATTTTACAATTCTACTTTAGGATTTGGAAAACTTTTGGAATATAAACTTTTTATTTATGTACTAGTAGCAGCAAAATCTCTTGGGTAGAGTTTAATGTAATTAGGAGATGTGTTAATGCTAAAGGCTTTTCTAAATCATAGAATGATGTCATAATCAGGGATTTAAATGCAATATTTGATGTAACCAGTTATCAGTTAGTGAGAAGAAGTTACTAAAAAAGGACCTTGGATGTGAGATCCCAAGAAAATTGTAATCTCAGAGGCCCATGCAATATTGCCACTCAGACAAGCTTCAGGTCAGCATCTAGAGCATTTCAAGATTGGTTGGATCCTTTTCTACAGTAAAACAGCTGGGATTCCCCCCCCCCCCCCACTAGATACATTGCAGCTAAACAAAAGGGAAAGAATAGAAAACTAAACTCTCAATTTTCCCTTAAGTTCTTAAATAAAATGGTAATTGCATTTCTTTGTTTCTTTATTTGGTGCTAGGGTTTTCCGGGAGATATTGGTGTACCAGGTCCAAATGGTCCAGAAGGCCCAAAGGTAAGAATATGTGAAACTTTAATAATTTCTTTGTAATTAAATGCAGCTAGTAAAATTGTAGGAGAAACCACGTTTTACTGATTTTGAAATATTTTTGACGCTTGCTTCAAAGGAGTTGAGAAATCAAACTTAAAGAAGTTGCAAAATTGCTGATCTTTATGTATTATGGGAAAAGGCAGCAGATGGATCTTGTTAGATCACTATTATCTAAGTCACTTCCTTCCAAATGTGTAGGAGTACAACTACCCATCAAGTTGCTATGCTACCCAGCTATGAAGCTATGGTAGTTTGAAAAGGCTATATTAAAATATCACTGTAAGGAAAAGAGGGCTTATAATGTTCAATAAAACCAGTTGCTAATTTTTTTTGCTATTTTTCTACAAACCTATTGTACAGATACGTGAGGAGAATATATCTTATGAATTACAGACCCTTCAGTACTAGTCCAACTATACATTTTAATAGACAATTTGCTATTCCCTTGGATGTGACTCATATTTTTCCCAACTAAATATTCAAGATCTTTTCCCAAATCCTGCTACGCTGGTTGATTGTTAATCAAAGATCATAGTCAGAATGCTGATTGTTTAGCTGGAAGCTGAAATTTTTATTTGATGCAAGGATGAGTCCTTTCTATGTAACATTTTGACTCTCATAAATGGAGGATATGTTCTTTAATTAGAGAAAATTGGTGGCTTACATTCGAGATGAACATTACCTAAATGGAAAGCTTTTAGAGAGTCCATAATCAGATGATCCCAGGCCTATGTGAAACTGGAATTGTTCGGCTTTAGTGCTCCCAGATGTCACGTACTGACTGAGGTTTTGTGGAATTTTTTTTTCTTGGAAGATTGTCTTACTAAACTCTTCTTTTCCTCATTCTTCTCCCTTGAAATTTATATATAAATATACTCTAGCTGCCAGGAAAGCATGACAAAGCCTTTTATATTAACACTAATGTAAAATGTTGGCTCTTGGCAATGAAACAATTTCATAATGGCATTTTCTTTCCATCGTTGTTGTCCCAATTCACCTTATAAAGAACATGTGGGAAACTGTTTGGCTCTTTTATTATCAATCCTCTAATGTACTATAATTTATTTAATTGTTAAAAGATTATTTGGGCTGTATCTGTCCCGTCCCCCCCCCCCCCCGTCCCCCCGGTTGTGTTTTTAGGTAATATCTCTTGATTTCCGTATCACAAGAACAACATCATAATGAATTAGCTCACAGATTTTATATCAAACATTGTGGTATTAGGGTTGCATATCTTAACAGTTAGATTACTGTAATTCATTTAAAGCATGTCATTAGCACCATTGTGTTTGGTAACTGTTGCAGACTGTTTCTACATAGGACAATGGTAGGTAGGTCCCACGCAAACTCTTTTCAGGGTTGGAGGTCTGGGAATCTGGGTATTCATAGTTCTGCTATAGATTGGAATTAAGCATGTGGGTCCACAGATGGCTTTCTCTACTGGTTCTCTACATCAGGGGACCAGTTAGGTGCAGTGGTTAAAGGCACCATTTTAGAAACCAAGAAAATCTTGAAGGGTGAAGAGGGGCTTTAGTCACTGTTACAGGTTTGCACATCATATCGGTGATCTGGGAAATTGCTACAAGATTTCCTTTCTCCTGTTTGAGGAAAAACTGAGGGAGTTATCCATCTGCTGGGGGGGGGGGGGTAGATGAAGCAAAAAGGCTGTGCAAATAATTTAGTTAGTACTGTGTAGTCAAATCTATCGTGTACATAGTTTGAATTACTTGGTTATGCTACATCTATTGAATTGATGAATATCTATTAGCACCGTTTGATTACTTCGACTGACTGAAGGATTAGCATTAGCAATTAGATTTACATTCCACTTCACAGTGCTTTACAGCTCTCTCTTAAGTGGTTTACAGAATCAGCCTATTGCCCCCAACAATCTGGATCCTCATTTTACCAATCTCAGAAGGATAGAAGGGCTGAGTCAACCTTGAGCCTGGTGAAATTTGAACTGCCAAATTGGAGGCAGCCATCAATCAGCAGAAATAGCCTGCAGTATTGCACTTTAATCACTGTGCCACCGCAGCTCA
The DNA here is from genome assembly GCA_039707465.1 of Rhabdophis nuchalis. NCBI lineage: Eukaryota > Metazoa > Chordata > Lepidosauria > Squamata > Natricidae > Rhabdophis > Rhabdophis nuchalis. The sequence continues at coordinate 88,076,111 of CM077644.1, read as the reverse complement.
GTGAAAGGGCGAATGGTGAAAGAAGGACAAATGGGGGATAAACGAAAAGCAATGCTAGCAGTATCTAGTTCCACTTTGGCATAAAGGCAGCTGGATAACCGTGGGCCAGCCATTATCTCTCATCCTAAGAAGATTCTTTTTAAAAAAAACATCCAGTGTGATCTTTCTCAAGCAGGGCATTTCATTTTATTCCTATTTTAAAAAATATCAGAAAATAAGAAAAGCAAACTATGCAATAATTACAAAGCATTCTATAAATACTGCAACTGTTGTTTTTTGTTACCTATGCAATATACCTTTCACTTCTTTTAAAATGTATTTATGAATTGAGACTGACAGAAGAGTGTTAGAAATAAAATATTTGATCTAAAATCTTGTTAAATAATCTCCACTGATATTTAGATTTGGGTACATAAATGGACTGAAAGGGTACCAGTCAAGAACAGAAAGATGCTTCTAGCTTTGAAATTCTGTTAAATGACTGTTGGTTTTCTTTCCAAAACATTTCTTTCTACAAATGACACATACAGTATATGCATCACAATGTTATGTAAATTCCCCATTAACTTTGTAATAGAACCAATAAAGTTTCTAATGTAAATGGACAGAAGAAGTGATTTGATTTTTCCATTTTATAATATCCAAACATTGAGTCAATGCACTCTGGGTTGCATAAAAACTATTTAAATCTCTGCTAGAGCCAAAAGACCCATCCACAGATGAGATGCTATCTACATTGCTTGGATTATGCTGTAATCTGAGTTTCCTACTCTCTTTCATTTCTGCTATGTGATGAGCATTTAATTTAATGTAATTCAGTTCATACCACTACTGTCACAGAGATATGCTTCCATTTGGGAGAGGCTAGATCTTATGAGAAAAAACAAACCATTGAATATCATAGTGTTTTACTTTTGAGTCAACATCAGATGTGGTATTCTATCAGTTTGGATTGGTTCGCCCGAACCAGTAGTGGAAATCACGGGTGGCCTCGCCTACCCACCCCGGCTCTACAGCATCCCATTTAGGCCCTTTTTTTTTTGCCAAAACTGCATGCACAGAAGGCTGAGCGCATGCGTGGAATGTGCTCACATTTGCGAACCGGCAGGGAAGGTAAGTGAATACCACCCCTGGTCAACATATGAGTGTAGAAAATTTCACAGAGGTAGCAGCTAAGTTATTCAGACATTTATTAAAATAAGCTTTATAAAGTAGAAGGGATTAAGTGAAAAAATAATACATTTCAGCTGATTAATGCAGAAATATTTTTTTATCAGCTTCAGTTATTATAAAAACGCATGTAAATCAGGTTAAGCAGTGAAAACTCAAGAAAATGGGGACCCCAGAATATTTTATGGCCCTCTTGACAAAGTTTTATATAGGTCAGGGCACAATATGGACAGAACATAGCGAAATGCCGGTTTCAGGTTGGCAAAGGAGTGGGACAAGGTTGTGTACCTTCCTCTTTTTTAGGCTATATCCATCCATCCATCCTTCTTCTTAAAGTTTTTTCCATAGAGTAAAAACAATACAAATTTTTAGATAAGAAAAATAGAAAACAGTCATAGAAAAGTGAAAATGAAATAAGCCTTTTATATGATGCTAAAACATCTGTGATTGTTGAGCTCACTTATTTATGATATACACTCTTGACTTCGAATGTTATTGCTGAAGTGCTGCTAGTGGGAGATGATTAATCTTTTATCTGTTGTTTTTATGATCAGAATCTACCCTTTGCAGCTGCTTTCCCACCTGCAATATGAAAAATAAAAATTAATGCATATGTCTAATCCAGGAATAATGGTTTAAGCAGGAAATGATTACAATTTAATCTCCATTTAAGTGGTTTTCCCTTTTGAGCTTTTAACACACAATTGGAATGCACTTGTACATAATTATATGCATATTGTACTTTTACAGAGACGCTCAAGTGGGTATTATTAGACTTAATAGTTGAGGCTTCCTAAGAGAAACAATTACAACATTGTGGGGAAATATCAATTAAAGTTACATTTATTACCTTTAATCTTCTATGCTTTCTGCCATATTATGCCTGTCCATTAATCTTACGATTTATGTTATTCAGGGTTTTCTAGGTGACAGAGGTCCTCTCGGTCCAACTGGTCCCAAAGGAGTTGAGGTAAAGTGATTTTTCTCTCAACAGCCCACTTTTGTTTTTGGAACTGGGATCCAGTCCTGTGTGATCAATCTTACTTTTAACTTGCAAAGTTACTAAATTTCTCTCTGGCAAACGTGAAGTATAAACTATGGCCTGCCAATAACTTACTTGTTTTGGTGGCACCTGTACAACATTAAATGAACCAAATCTGGTATCTTACACACACTAAGAAGGACTGTGTTTTGCATTCTGTAGAAGAAATATATTAATGTATAGATTAAATAAAAGTTGTGTTGCTGAGTGTATATTTTAATGCCCATCTCTTAAGAGAAAAGAGACATCTTTTCTTTTAAAACTGAATCCATTGAAGTCTACCTAAAGCATTCTAAAAAAAATTCCAATTTACAATTAATTAATGTTCAATTAAACAGAGTTAGACATATAGTATTATGTACCCGAAGTTGCAATATTGATGCACAGAGAAATATTACATGTTTCTACCCAGAAATAAATCCTTCTGAATCCAGTGAGATTTACTCCTATATAATAATAATAATATTTTTTTTTTAAATATACCGCATCCTCTCCCCAAGGGGACTCGGAGCGGTGTACAGGGAAGAATTAAAACACATAAAAATATACAAAAATAGATACAATAAGTAAAAACAAATTAAATTTATAAATATGTGCTTATGAATTAATCGTTATTCTGTAATCTCTTAAATTTAAATATATAAGGTAAAGGTAAAGGTTTCCCTCACACATATGTGCTAGCATTTCTGACTCTAGGGGACTCTCTTGTTTCAAAGCTGAAGAGCCAGCGCTGTCCGAAGACATCTCTGTGGTCATGTGGCTGGCATGACTAAATGCCGAAGTGTCACAGAAAGCTGTTACTTTCCCACCAAAAGTGGTTCCTATTTTTCTACTTGCATTTTTACATAATTTCGAACTTCTAGGTTGGCAGAACCTGGAACAAATAATGGGAGCTCACTCTGTTACACAGCGGTAGGGATTTGAACCACTGAACTGAACCACTGATTTGAACCACTGATCAACAAGCTCAGTGTCTTAGCCACTGAGTCACTGTGTCCTTTTAAGTATAGACATAGTCCCATTAAGATGTTCAGTGTTACATTACAAAGATATGTACAGTAAATGCAATATCCAAAAATAAATGATTGCCCTTCTTTTGCTTTAGGGAGAAGAAGGACCTATTGGGCCAATTGGAGTAACTGGACCAAGGGTAAGTAGTGAAAAGGATGGAAGGCTAAGTCAACCCTGGCAATGACCTTCCCCCCGACATTAGAACGACCACGGACCTCCGCTCCTTCCGTCTAAAATTAAAAACATATCTTTTCTGCCTGGCCGGCCTAGGGTAGTCTCTCTCTATGGGATTTTAGTTGTTTAGGGGGAATTTTAGTCTAAAATGGGTATTTTAGCACAGGTATGGTTTAATTTGTTTTTAAGATGTTGTATATTGATTGTATATTTATGGTTTTTTAGTCTCCCTGTGCACCGCTCCGAGTCCCTACGGGGAGAGGGAGCGGTCAAGAAATTAAAAATTATTATTATTATTATTATTATTATTATGGAGCAGGAGTGAGCCTGCAGGAGTGAGCCTGAAATACTACAGTCTAATCACTGTCCCACCATGGCTCTACTTTATTGTAAAATTACATTAACAAAATCTTTTCACGTCTGAAATTTCATTTCTTCCCATCATCTTTAGAGCCCAATAAATTAGGGAGGATTCCTTCTGAGACATTTACCACATCTGCAAAACGCTAAGCTGACCCTTATCCAACCACCTTCCTTGTCGCTCACGCAACATATAATTAAAGTACATTTTTCTCACATTATAGATGATATGTAAATTTTTTTGTTGCAAAAATGTTTTCTGCAGGCAGTATACAAATTACTGCAGAAGATTGCATCTTCATTGTATATGAAATTCTTTTAAACATTGAATACAAGATCAATGCATTTCAGATCTTGTTACTGTTATAAAGTTAATGTCTGAGTTTTTTTGTAAAGTACTTTTTGAAGTCCTTCCTTCAACTGATGTCAAATCAATTTGTTCTGGTTTTTAATTTAAAAAAATATATATCAAGTGTTTTTGCAGGACTTGATGTTGCGCTTAACTTCCATAATTTCTCACTTCTTAATCTTAGAAATTGGGATTGCTGGTATTTTTAATCTAAATTATTCACAGGAAATTGGTTTACCTAGTCCGTTATAGAATAGAATATGACTATATGTTTCACTGATTTTACTTTTATTTACTTTACTAAATATATTCAGTCCAGTTTTCTTCTTAGAATTTCCTACCTTTGTATGTACATTTCGTAAAAATATTACTGGTATGTATTCTTGGTAAACCGCTAACCTACTATTTTCACATTGATTAATGTTTCAAAAAGCATATCATTTTATAGAAAACTACTCCAATTAAATTAATTATCAATATTCTTCTCTTTCCTTCTTCTTGCCCATGACTGAAATGCTCTCAGCTGGAATTCAGATTCTTTCTCAAAGAAAGTTGTGCGGTTTAATGTGTTCAGAAAGTATATAAATTATTTGTACTGTGGAATTTAGCAGTTCTGGCATAGAATTACTTATTTTTCTTATTGTATAAAACTAAATAATAGATGTTTTACTTATGTGAAGTTACCTTTCTCCGATCATTTATATTGTTACATCTTAAATGACCCTAAATACTTACTTAGAAGTATTAAAATAAAAATAGATAATTCATCACATAGGGATATTCTCAAGGACACAAAATGAATTTCAGTCCAGGTTTAAAATATTCACATTTTAATGTAGTTCCTCATTTGGGGCTTCTGTCAGGTTAAAAAAAATGGACCATAGTTAATCTGTATTCTTGGCATCCCCAAATGTGACTAAGAAGGATTGCCTATTAAAATGTTTCATTTTTTACAGTTAATGTAAAACAATTTGTATTTGTGAAAAATGAATGAATTTGAGACATGCAAAGCAATAGCTGAAGCAAGATTTGATTTATTATAATGAATTTCTATTCACTTCTCAAGTTGGAAAGAAGTTTGATCCCTTCACTGCTTTGGCCTTCAATGAGCTCTATTTTCAGATTAATAGTAGTTTTATTTTTGGAAATTCTTAGTCCATGTATGTGCATCTGTTCCCATTGTCAGTTAAATGAACAGAACTTTTTATAATTAGAAATGTAAAACAAAAAAGTTAAATGTTTTATAATAAATTCCACCCACTTACCTTTGAAAGGCTAACAAATAGCCCGTGAGTAAATTTTTTATGTTTTCCTTTAATTTCTGATACCCTGAGGAAAGACCACTATTTTCAATTTTTAAAAAAATCTAATTTTGAACTCATTATCTATTTTTTAATTAAGGCTAATAAAGTGCAACATTTAAAATGCTGAGAAAGAGAAAGAGACAAAACAATGAATTGAAAGATAGTTGTAGAAACGCTGGAGATTATTCAACATTTAAAAGCATATTATCCAATGTCTTAATTTTGTATTGTCAGAAATTTTCTTTGATTGGTCCATATACTTCTTCAGCCTTATCAAAAATATATTTTGAAATCTTACATTGGTGCAGATTTGGTCCAAACTTTAATGCTTAGTGCAGTTGTAAAATAAAGATGATTTTAAAAAATGTTCATGAGTAACTATTATAGGGTTATTGCTAGACAGTGTCTTTTGGGTAGCATCAAGACATATTTATTTGATTTATTTGATTTATATATAAGATGATAAAGCAGTGACAATATAGTGAACATTAAAAACACAAATGCAAGTGTCATTCACAACAGATTTTCTATGAGAACAATACTTTATAAACCAGCTTGTACATGAAGTGTAGCTGCAGTTACGGTATTTCTATTAAGATAGGGCAAGATAGGTAGAATAGATTCTTGAGTAGGAAATTTTTTACAGAGAACCATTTAAGTCTTTTTCTGAGAAATGATATTCCTTTTGAAATTTCTGCCCCATCACACAAATGCATACTCAATGCTTGCAATTCAGCAGTTAAAAATGGGGGAAGAATGAACAGGTTTTCCCCTTAAAATACATAACGGCATTTTTTCTCTAGATGTTTTTGTTGAAAGAAAAAGCAAAGTGACTTTATATATACAGGTGGCATATATTTTGTCCCACAGTCACTCTAATGCAGTGTTTCTCAACCTTGGCAATTTGAAGATGTCTAGACTTCAACTCCCAGAATTCCCCAGCCAGCAATGCTGACTGGGGAATTCTGGCAGTTGAAGTCTGGACATTTTCAAATTGCCAAGGTTGAGAAACACTGCTCTAATGGGTTGTATCAAGCACAATGCAACTCTAATTATCAGTGATTTAATTAAATCTTTATTTAAAAGCTTTAAAAAACTGGAACTTCTTTGTTTTAATACAGGGGAAACCTGGAAGAAAAGGTTTTGCAGGGGAACCAGGACTAGAAGGCCTGAAGGTAGGACTTAAAGTTATTCCTGATATTTGCTCTTGTTAAATTAAAAATAGTCAGAATTTGAAATTTATCAAATATTTGTCAAATTTAGACATCACCCATCTCCCTCACCGAAGGACTCTAAGTGATGTAAGAGTAAATTGTTTGTGCATAGTTGTAGAGGAAATCAGAGATAATATTGGTGAAGAAATGCAAGAATTGTTAGCAGATAAAAGGCAATAAATGAGATTTCAGCCCTTCAGGGAAAGGTGAGACTGTGAAAAAGATTTGAGTTAATTTGTTATGTGGAAATATTTTAGAGAAGCAAATAATCTTTTTCTAATTTTTTGTAAAAGTTCTGGAATACAGAAAACAGTGTAATCTATACATAGTAGGAAATTTTTTAAATTTCTGTATTGAAAATAAAATCTTACATTTTTAAAACAATAGGGAGAAACAGGAGACCAAGGAGGTCTTGGGAAAACCGGTGAAACAGTAAGAATATACTATTTTCCATTTCTAAATGGATGCATCTTCATTCTTCTATAATTGCTTAATTATGATTGCTATGAATTTAATTGAAGCTTGATATTCCTGTCAAAATTCAGCTGTAATTGATAAAATGAATCTTTGTAGAATACCATACCTTTCCCAGTAATGTTCAAACTCTGCTTAATTTTCACAGATAAGAAATTAGACTACATATAATTTGCACTACTGGTACAAAGTGAGAGAAAGAAATGCATATTTGTGAGCCCAGTGGATTCTATGTTGTCGATGGAACACTCTTTTTATATTCGTTTTAGTTTTTTCATTATATCACCCTATATATTTTTGTCATAGATTTGTCATACAATCCGTAAATCTTATTCAATGAACATATATTTCCATTATTAAAGTCCTTTAATATTCTTTTGTCATTCATTTTGTCTTCAAATGCAAAATCTAACTAGAAATAAAAATATAGAGGTATATAATGTAACATTACAGAAACACTGATTTGGAAACTGACATTGAAATCATACATAGTAACTCTGTTTTCCTTTATCATAAAGCTTTTGTCATTGCCTAATTGGTTAGCCTCAGGTTTCAGAATGCAGATGTAAATTATCTTATTGGAATGCTCATCTTTATTTGAATGAACATGGGGTTTCTTTTTCCTTCTCTTTGCCTCATTATTTCTTACATTTATGCATTACTTAAAATGTATGCATTTCTTACAATTCCTCTGTGCTGTATATCCACATATTAGTGAAGCATGGGAGACCTTAGGTATGAATGCCTCACTACATTCATTCAGAAAATAGATTAGTAGTGTTGTAGGAAAAAGGCCAAAACACACAGACAAGCTCTTCAAAGCAGTAAAGATTTTATTGTGCACAGGTTCAGATAAATGGGGAAGTTGCTGGGAAACGATCGTGGGAGCAACCCAGCAAACAGGATGCTGTCTGTGGCAGCACCTTTTTGCAACTTCAGCAGTATATTGAGCATAGCTTGCAATCTTACCTCTTGACCAAAGTGTACTTGACCAATGTTTCAGGCCTCTGTATCGTCCATTGCTACTTCAGTAGTGTACCCAAAAGGAATGCATCCCACTTATATTATTACTCCTTTTTTTCCTAGAGAGAGAGATAAAAACCTAAATGGCTTTTGAATAGAGTGAAGAATTCATAGTACTATGCAGAAGCAGGATAGGATGGCAGCACACAAATGCTGATTAACCAGTTTGGTTGCCTTAGTATATTGTGCATAAGCACTCAATAAATTGATAAATTATCCCAAGGGTACACCATACATAATTTTTACAATTAAAGAAGATTTAAATGATGCCATCACCATTACTGTTGGACTTCTAGTAGCTTCTATATTTTTTTAATATGTTTGTTAGATGTAATAAGGTCTGAGATAAAATTAATAACGGATGTGCAGTCATATGGATTCACATTTTACATATCTTTAAACTAAACATCAGACAACATGGGTTGCTGCAGGATCAGGCAAACCAGTAGTAGCAGCCAGCGGTGGGAGGCTCTGCCCACCTGCTCAGACGCTTCCGCACATGCACAGAAGCATCCCGCTTGCACGAAGGAGCACAGCTGAACTGGTAGTAGAAAAATTGGCCACCCAGCTCTGCTAAACATGTCTTTTTATTAAGAGTTTTTTTGAAGAATTCCATAGCTGTTACATGAGTACCCTCATCTTTTGAAGATCTGACTCAATTTCTCCACTTTGAAACCAGATTGCTGCTTAGTCCTAATTAATATCATCATCATCATCATCATCACTCCAGAATGAAGCTCTTTTTAGTCTCTAGAGAAGTTTACAGTATTTATTTAATATTTAATAATTTATTATTAGGGACGCAGTGGCTCAGTAGATAAGACGCTGAGCTTCTCAGTCAGAAAGGTTGGCAGCTCAGTGGTTCAAATCCCTAGCGCTGCATAACAGAGTGAGCTCCCATTACTTGTTCCAGCTTCTGCCAACCTAGCAGTTCAAAAGCATGTAAAAATGCAAGTTGAAAAATAGAAAAAACCTTTGGTGGGAAGGTAACAGCATTCCGTGTCACTTCGGCATTTAGTCATGCCGGCCACATGACCATGGAGAAATCTTTGGACAGCGCTGGCTCTTCGGCTTTGAAACGGAGATGAGCACTGCCACCTAGAGTCAAGAACAACTAGCACATATGTGCAAGGGGAACCTTTACCTAATTTGCATCATATTTTCTGTAATAAATAGTTTGATTAAATCTAGTACTTAAGTAATCAATTTACTTGATTTAAAAAAACTGAGCAAGAACATAATTAAATTAGCAGGCATGATCCAGAATAAGAACTCCGTAGAGAAGTATGTAGGACAATAGTACTGATGACTCAGGTGGGAAAACAACTAATCCATTTTTTCTTCAGCAAAGAATCCATACTAGATAGGGGCGAAATGGTACTGGTTCTGATCAGTTTGCTAAAACCAGTAGCAAAAAATGCTAAGATTCGCTCGTGACACTCAGCTGTGCCGCGCAATTTTCAGAACTTTCTCCCCCACTTTTTAAAGCATTTTTTCCTGCTGGTTCAAGTGAATTGGTAGGAAAAAAATGCTTTAAAAAGATTTTTAAAATTGGCCACACCCATCCAGTCACATGACCCCCCCCCAAGCCACGCCCACAGAACTGGTGGCAAAAAATTTTAGATTTCACCACTGATAATAGGTCCTGATTTATTTCACTGATGGAAGAAGGCTTTATGGTTGAATACTTGCAAGCTCAGAGAACCTTACAATAATGTAATAGTTTTAAGGTTTTGACTTCACCATATTCCTTCTATTTAATAATATCAAAGTCACATGTGATTTTATTCTGGGTGATTCCAAATGAAAAGCTGATTCTGGGTGAAAGGATTACAAAATACTACGTCCGTCATTCCATTCTCTTTTTGTGAAATGTATTCAAGGTCAGTAATATTGCCAGTAGGGTACCTTTACAGTTAGATTATTTAATATATGAAAAATCTCAATCCTTTTGTTGGAAGATTCCATAGAAATTATGCATTTGACTATAATTCCTTCTTGTGGGAAACCTATTCATATGGTAATTATTCCTCATAACTGTTCTCAGTATTCGAGATCCTTCTAAACAAATTGTATTTTTTTTTTGTTGATATGAAATTCAGTCAAGGGGTTTATTCAATGGAAAAAACTATTTTGATTTAACATATTGGTAATGCATTACTTTAGCTAAGTATAACATCTTACAATTGAGACGGGTTTTTTTCTTGGCTGGTATAATTAGGGGCTTCATACAGAATAAGGAGATCTACTTATACAATAGTTAGTTAATTTAATAAGAATGAAAAAAGTTCCATTGAGCAAATTTGTAGAACAAATGAGAGAAAGTGTTTTGTGCCAAGAAAAACACTGATTTAAAGAACTGGAAAAAATGCTACTGTAATACTGTATGCTGGCATGTGCAGCTAAGTTTCAGATTTTTAAATTATTATCTGGCAGAACATTTAAACCACATTATGTTATAAGCAAGACTTTTCCATTGGTGAATATAAACCAAAACAAAAATATTTTTAAATATTAAAAAATAAGATCAGAATGTTATGTTTTTTCACCCCTAAAAATAATGTGGCTGATAAAAGGACTATTATTATATTTGGAAGCATTAAAAATATTTGCCAAAATGGCAAACATTTCCCAGATAACTAATTTCATAAATATCACTTCAACTTATGCAACTTGTGGATAATAGCTTAAATATTACAATATTCTGACATACAGCATCGTATCACATTAAAGGACCATGAATAAACCTGTCAGCACCATGATGTTGACTATTGTTAGAAAGATAAATATCTGAAATTGTCCACGCCTGCTATAAAGGATGCTGGATCCTGCCTATGGCAGGGGAACAAATATGATTGTGAAGTAACAACAGTCAAGTTACCTTCTTCTTCTTCACAAAAGGAAAAGAACAGATATTGTTAACATACTCCTGTCCATAAAGTAGATGTTAAAAAATTACCTTAAACAGTAATCTGACACTTTTCAGTTTACTGGTCCTCTGCCATAAAATAGAAGAAACAGCTCATTACTTAGGATAATTTTTGGGTTCAGTCTTTCAGTAGTCTCTCTAGCGTGATGCTTCAATTGGATTATTGACTCTCCAGCATAATTCCCATGCTGGCTGAAGAGTTATTGAAGCTATAATTCATACATCCGACATATCTTGGCCTAGGAATGGCTGTTTTCAGCTCACTGGTCTCCTGCCACAAAATAGAAGGAAGCAGCTCATTATTTAGGATATTGACTTAGGAAAAGCTGACTTCCAGTTTCATCTATCCACACTTTTCTTTCTTCATGCCTGGAGAATTCTGCATTTTATCTTTTTCTTTATGATGGCATTAAGAGGTTGATGCCTCTTAATGCCAGTGCTTGATTTTGACCCATTTATCAGTGCTTGATTTTGACCCATTTATTCCAAGAATATTGTTGTTTTATTTATGGGAGGTATTTTTTGGAATATTATATAGATAACATTTTTATGTAGACATTTTGCTATATTTCTTCTTTCCTATATTTGAATATATTATTTTAAGCTTTCATTTGTATTTAAAAAGGGATGCAATTATGCCGGGGGCTTTCTGGCATGCACATGAGTTGGAAGAACAAAATTTAACAGAAGAATACAACTTGGCCTTAAGCACTGATAATGCCTTCCCTATATCACAGTGATGGCTAACCTTTTTGGGCTCGCGTGCCAAAAGCAGGGGGAGTGCAGAGGAATTGTGCGTGGGCGTGCCACACCCATAATGATATGTGTGCGACCCCCTGCTTTTGGTGCACTTTTTTCGCACTCTCCAGGCTCCAGAGGCTTTCTAGGAGCCTCGAGAGAGTGAAAACAGCCTCCCCCCCACCTCCAGAGGCTTCAGGAGCTTCCCTGAAGCCTCCAGAGGATGAAAAACAGCCTCAAAAGAAGGCCTAAATCAGCTGGCCAGCGCACACATGCACCCTTGAGCTGACAGGGAAACGCCTCGCGTGCCCTAAGAAATGGTTCCGCGTGCCACCTGTGGTACCCGTGCCATAGGTTCGCCATCACTGCTATATCATATTTAAAATTTCTTATATATCCACCATATTGGCCATGGGAAGAGCTCTTCAAACTGAAATGATTCATGAAAAAATTTGAAACCTGTAAGATTGGAACTGTTTTATACAAAATGCAGAATGAAAAATCATTTTAGATGTATTACACATTTTAAAATGAAAATAAAAACATACCAAGATAGATGTAATTATGATGCCAAGTTACAAGTATTTACTGCACTGACATTGTGATTTAATCCTTGAGGACATCTTACTCATAATAATTAGGCCAGCAGCTTAATCATTAAAGGCAGATCCTCAAATGTACGTACTACCAGAACTCTGCTGAATGGGACCTATGCAGTAGCCAAATTAGAAGAAAGAAAAGGAAGCTTTGAACAGCTTATGAGGACTATTACATCATTCTGAGTTCCAATAATCATGAGAATAGCTTTATAATCTTCAAACATAATTGTTATGCCAATAGACAAAATTCATATTGCAAATATGCATATTAGTGCAATCAGAGCTGTGTAATCTAAAGCAGGGATCCCCAACCTTTTTTGCACCAGGGACCGGTTTCATTTTAAAGAAAATTCTGCGGACCGGCTGGCCTAGAGGAGGAGGGAGGGAGGGGGAACAGGCGGCGCATGCGGGGGGGGGGGAGTCGGCTCACTTGGCCCTCTAGGGCAGTGGTGGGCAAACTTATTAGTCAATAGAGCCAAATATCAACAGTACCACTACTGAAATTACTTTTGAGAGCCAAAAGGTGTGGCCTGTTTTATAGGAGTGACTCAGCGGTCATGTGACCGGATGGGCGTGGCCAACTTGGAAAATGTGGTGAAACTCACTTAACGGTCTTGCTTAGCAACCAAAATTTTGGGCTCAATAGTGGTCATAAGTTCTTCCTTCCTTCCTTCCTTCCTTCCTTCCTTCCTTCCTTCCTTCCTTCCTTCCTTCCTTCCTTCCTTCCTTCCATTTCTGGCTGGTCTTTGGTCTTCTGAAGATGGTAAAAATGGATTTATGGGCACTCGTTATATATAAAGGCAGCCCATGACTCTTTGGGATGCTGGTTTGAATCCAGGAAATGACTCAGAGGATGTGATTCCTTTGAAATGATCACTGGGAGAAAAATAGATCTTTAACCTGGTTAACCAAACAGGTAGCTTGAGGTGGAAGGAAATAGGAAAATAGATTTCTTCCTTTCCTTTCCTTCCTTACATTGCCTCCCTCCCCCTTCCTCCCTTCTTTCCTTCCCTCCCTCCTACCCTCCATCTCTTTCTTTTTCTTTCTTTCCTTCCTTCTTTCACCCCTCCCTTCCTCCTCCCTCCCCCTTCTTTTCTTCACTCCCTCCCACCCTCCATTCATCTTTCTTTTTCTATTTTTCTTTCTTTCTCTTTCTGTTTCTCTCTCTCTGTGTATCTGTATCTGTCTCTCTCTCCTCCCTCCACCCATCTCTGTCACTTTGTGTGTGTGTGTTTGTGTGTCTGATTTCGTCTCTCCCTCCCTCTCTCTATTTCTGTCTCTCTAAGTCTGTCTCTCTGTGTGTCTGTATCTCCCTCCCTCCGTCCCCCCCCCCCGGGAAGCAGCAGAGGGGCCAGCATGTCGGCTGGAGAGGAGGAGGAGGGAGCAGCCCCTGGGCAGAGGATGGCCGAGCGCGCCTCCAGCAGCTCCTTCCGACGGCCACCGTGGCGCACTTTCCGGGGCTTCCCGGAGGGGTCGGCATGTCAGCTGAGGAGGTAACGTGCCTCATTCCACAGCGAGCGAACGAGTGAGCAGCCGGAGGACTCGAGCCTGCGGCTACCTTAAGCACTGCCAAAACCATCCGGGCACCACATGGGGCTGGAAGGGAGGTGGGTGTGTGGCGCCCAGATGGCCTCGGCGGTGCTTAAGGTAGCCGCAGGCTTGAGTCCTCTGCCCACTCGCTCGTTCGCTCGCTGTGGGATGAGGCATGTTACCTCCTCAGCTGACATGCCGGCCCCTCAGGGAAGCCCCGGAAAGTGCGCCGCGGTGGCCGTCGGAAGGAGCTGCTGGAGGCGCACTCGGCCATCCTCTCCAGCCCTCTCGGCCATCCTCTCCAGCAGGGGGCTGCTCCCTCCTCCTCCTCTCCAGCCCTGCGGCCCGGTTCCTATCAGGCCGCGGACTGGCACCGGGCCGCGGACCGGGGGTTGGGGACCCCTGATCTAAAGGATTCTGTATATACATTGTTTCTCCTAGCTCTTAAGAGTCCTTAAAGATATTATTTAAAATTTGCAGGCAATGTTGTTAAGATTTTTGGTGATTTGCAAAAGCAACTTCAGTTTTGCATGTAGTACCTTCATATAACTAAGAAGCGGAATATACAGTGTAGAATCGTGAACATTTTATACAGATTGTCTAAAGATATTTCCAGATAGTTCATAGAAATTATTTGGACTCATATGTGCAAATGACCATACAAATAAATATAAGCTGCTGAGATTCATCATATGATCTCTGGTGGCATAATAGTTAGTGCAGTATTGCAGGCAAACTGCAGGCATCCTGGGGTTTGATCCTGACAGAACTCAAGGTTGAGTCAGTCTTCCATCCTTCCAAGGTTTGTAAAATGAGGACCCAGATTGTTGGTATATACAAATAATAACCAATTGTGTTGTATATAAGTACAATGACAATAAAGATTATACTTTCAAACTTCCCAGAAAGGGCTATAAAGCACTATATGTAGTGTATAAGTCTAAATGCTATTTCTATAAACATTGATTATAAATGACAGGTTACTGGATTATATGTTTTTCCATTTCTTCTGCTCTTTAGGGACCTATTGGCTCACCTGGGGAAATTGGACTATCTGGGGCACCTGGTGAGAAGGTATACTATAAGAAGCTAGCTGATAATTAATGTAACAAGAGCAGCACAAGTAATATATACTATACTGTGCATTACAACTGGTGTTCTAAATTTTGTTTAATATGAGATAAGATTATTTTTCATGATAGAAGCCTGTGATTAGATTTTGTTTTGTACATTATTGTACAAATAACTGATGGGTTCTGTAGCTAGAAAATGTAATTATTTTCTAGTTGGGAGAGATTGCACTACTTGAAATTTTATTTCATATGTAAACATGCTTATTCTCTAAATCTATGTTGGAATTTAATTGTGCAAAAGAGTAAAAGTTACTCCATGTTACTTGCTAAAATGTTACTTAATAATAAAATTGCAGCAGATTTTTTAAAATGGAATGAATATGTTCCAAGCAGACGATTGATAGAATCTGTCAGCAAATAATACAGTTGGGTTGAAAGTCACACAGTCCACTAGGATCCACATTTTTTATGACAACCAATGGTATGGTTTTCATGGGGAAGAGAGCATCCATCTTGTCCTCCCTGGGTTAGTTAAAACCTGTTTTGAATCACTTTCATCCCAGAATAGGGGGGGAAATTCTAGCAATAAATCCATTAAAGGAGACAGGAAAAAGGTTTACATATAGACACAAAAGTAGCTACTTAACTGCCACTGGCTTTGTTTTCCATTCTGCAGAAGCTTAGAAATGAGCCTAGAATCAGGTGTTACCATTCACACTATCATACTGAATATTTATATAGGTATAGAAGTTGTATTTTCATTATTACAAATATTTCAAAATTGGATATGCAGTTCTACTGTAAAAAATCAAATTAGGATTAGGATTAGGATTTATTGGATTTATATGCCGCCCTTCTCCCAAAGGACTCAGGGTGGCACACAACATAAAAACACATATTACAAAAGTTAAAAAAAACATTAAATAGTAAATCTAATAACCAGTTGACAATTTACAATTAAATTTACAATTCAATTAACAATTAACAATTAAAATTAATAGTTTATTTTACTCAGGCCAGGCCGGCTTGCTGGAAAAGCCAGTTTTTTAGGGCACGCCGGAAGGAAGGGAGGTTGGAAATTATGCAGAGCTCCGGGGGTAGCTCATTCCAAAGGGAAGGCACTCCCACAGAGAAGGCTCTCCCCCTGGGGGTTGCCAGCCGACACTGTCTGGCTGACGGCAATCTGAGGAGGCCAACTCTGTGGGATTGTACTGGATGATGGGAGGCTACCGGTAACAGTAGGTGGTCTTGCAAGTAACCACCTACTGCCACCGGTAGCCTCCCATCGTCCAGTACAATCCCATAGAGTTGGCCTCCTCAGGGTGTCGTCAGCCAGACAATAAACTATTATATGTAGGAACTGTATGTATGTATGTATATGTATATGTATATGTATATGCAATAGGGGAACTGGTTTGGCTTAAGCTGATGTAATAGGGGAACTGGTTTGGCTTAAGTGTGAGGCTTCTCGCCTTGCATGCAACATAGCCCCGGTTCGAATCCCAGTAAGGGGTATGGCCAGCTGATGAGAGCTAATAAGCTCGAAATAGATCTATCCTGGTCTCTTCTAATTTAATTTATTGATCAGCTCATAAAACTAACACACATATGTATATGTATATATATATTTGTTTGTTTATTTACTTTTAAGGGAGACAGAGGTAATCCAGGCCCAGTAGGCCCTCCTGGAGAAAAAGGTGTCATGGTAAGCAAATCCAGGGTTAAGTAAAAAACTACTGGCTAATTTTATTTATTTATCCTACATTAACAAAGCTTAAATAAAAAGTATATACTTAAATAGTTACTGTAAAATTTCTGTCTTGACTAAGTACTTAAGGTAATTCTGTTTACATGTAGAGGCATTTGTATGAAACAGTCTGTAAGAAAAATGAGTAGCTATTACGTCAGTGATTGTATGTATTGGTCTTAATATTATTCATCTTTCTTAAAATATATTGAAACTCTGCATTATTTTTCAACTGTAGTTTTTTTGCTTATGTTAACTCTGTATCGACTATTTTTTAAAAATACTATCAGCAAAAATGTAGCTTTGGTTAGTCATAACTCACTGAAAATCAAGCAAAAATCTCTATTTTAAAGTCAGGACTTTGAAATTTCTGTTTGAGGAGGAAAGTACCTGAAAAAGATAACTTGAAATGGTGAAGGGGAATGTTATAAAGTTCCCTAAAACATAATTTGGAAATTAGATCAAAGGCATATTGTTTGACTGCACAGATATATTTAGAACTAGTATTGGTACTACTTGAATTGAGAGAGAGAAATAATTATTTTCCATCAAAATCATATATATACATATTATTATTAATCATCCCTTAAAGAAATTTAACACATATCTAAAAAGACAGCAGCAATTTAATAGGTCTCTGTCTGGATGGTCTCTAGGTTGAGTCGAGTTTGTCTCCTCCCTTAAATAGGCCTAATAGGAAGCTGTAACAAAATATCCACTTCATCAATAAAGTCCCTGTGGGGAGAGGGAGCGGTTAATAAATTCGAATTTATTTATAAATTCGAGTCCTGTAAAAGGCTGATGTAATCAGGGAAGCCGGTTAGCTCAAGGCATAGAAAGGCTTGCCTAATATGCTGGAAAGTGCCGGTTCAAATCCCAGTAGAAGAAGTATGGCCAGCTGAAGAAGGCTAAAAAGCCTGAAATGGATCTATCCTGGTCTCTTAATTATTAAATCAGCCCTTAAAAAATCTAACACATACCTAAAAAGACAGCAGCAATCTTAATAGGTCTCTGTCTGGATGATCTCTAGGTTGAGTCGAAGGGCAGAGAAGGATGACAAGTTTGTCTCCTCCCTTAAAAATGGGCCCAAAAACAGGAGCTGTAAAAAATATTCACACACACACACACATATATATACGCAAATACACGCAAATACAAATGCAAATGCATATAAGCCTCTAAGAAAATCAGCTTGAGGGCTTCCCAGTAAAACTTTTCTTCACTAATAAAGTACATAAGAATTCTATACACAGCTCTGAAATTATAAATATTGTAAATTGAGGGCATTTATACAAGCTGAAACAAATGCAACTATATATCCATGCATCAGCCATATTATGTTTACTTCTATTTCAGGGATACCCAGGTCCGCCAGGGGGCCCTGGTGATGTAGGGCCACAGGGACTACCTGTAAGTATAAAATATTATATTTTTGTGTATCTCCACATGAATCACATCTCCATTAATCTTTAACTTTAAGTCTTTTAATAGGCAGTATAACTTTAGAGAAAAATTATTCAGCCAAAACTAGTGAATATTAAAGGCATGAGTCCAACCTTAAAAAGCTTCTATATCCAGTGAATTCAAAATAAGATATTTAAACCAGGCTTAATTTCTTACTGAAATTGAGAAATTGATTTGCAGTCTTTCCTTATAAGCTATAAACTATTATGGGGGAAAGTAGGACTTTTTGGAACATTATGTATAGCAGCAAAAAAGAAGGATGAATGATCATAAATCACTTCTCCTGCCATAGTGAAATCTCCTCGTAATTCCCAATGGATCTAGTCCAATGATTTTTGTTTTTTGACGCAGAGGTCAGATACTGTAACAAATAAGGCACGTACCTATGTGAGCATATGTGACTGTTAATTAATCATTTTAAGGCCTATCTGTTAGAAAATAATGCCATGACTGATATGTTATCTATTTCAAGTTGCTAATATAATAAATTGCCTTTCATACAACTTTACTCTTCCATATCTGCAATTATGATGCAATTGATAAAGTATTAGACTGGGACTAGGGAAGATTAAGTTTTTTAAAACTGCTGAATGGCACAAGGGAAATTTTAGAGAAAGCTTCAAAAAAAGGGCAATAAGGAGAAAAATGGGTGACTGTTTTCTGGTCTGGCCTTTGAGCTTTTTCCTTTTGGGAGGAAAGTTGGTAACAAAATATGATACATAAAAATAGACTTTTACTCTATGATAAATATGTGTTTCATTTTTATTTATTAT
Organism: Rhabdophis nuchalis; assembly: GCA_039707465.1. NCBI lineage: Eukaryota > Metazoa > Chordata > Lepidosauria > Squamata > Natricidae > Rhabdophis > Rhabdophis nuchalis. Next base: position 88,057,137 of record CM077644.1, on the reverse strand, counting down.
TTAGGGACCTCCAGGAGCACGAGGACCCCCTGGACCACAGGGTTCTAAAGGTCAAAGAGTATGTAGTATGTTTATGACGCCTAAAGTATGCTTTGTGTGTGTGTGTGTGTGCGCGCGCATGCGTGTGTGTATGTATATGTGGATGGATAGATAGATAGATGTGCAAAGAAAAGAAAGAGAGAAAAAATGGGAGAAAAACAATGTTTAAATAAGAGACTTTTGATCTTAATTGCAACAAGTATAAACAAACATTATTTTTCCACTCCTTAAATAATTCATATACATCTTTCCATAATCTTTCTCTAATCCATTCACAAATGCATGAATAATTAACCTTCCTATCCAGTTGTCAGCAGAAAGACCATAAGGAGGTCATAGAATATTATAAAGATATGTCTTATTTTAATCTTGATCAAATCAATCAACTTTGTACTCCTTTTTTATACTTCTAATAATCTTAGTCCATAATTCATTGAGATGCTCTCATAGAATTTGATTTACCTTCATTTTTTTCTTTCTCCCATCAACGTTTTTTTCCAGGTTTTTTTTTATATTGAAAAAGTTTTATTGGTTTTTACAATTTTTCAGTCGGGTAAGGTAAGGGATACAAAAGAAATTTTGAGAACTTTCGCGTCGGTGTCATTGGCCCTTCCAGGGCTTCATAATAAATTGTTAAAGAAAAACATTTTTCATAAATACTACGAGGTGAAAACAAGTACATACTTCTAAATTCTCAATTCCACGCTGTCATCCGTTTGCAAAAATCCAGATACAGATGTTATACAAAATTAATCAAAAGTCAAAGCAAAGTTATTTTTTTGATCTAAGTCTCTTGGCAATTGTGTCTTCTGTCTCTCCCTCCTGGCCCCCAGCGGGCGGGGCCGTGGCTCCCTCTGCCCCCCCTGGATCTTCCCCCAGGAAAGAGGAATGTTTTTTAAGAAAGGCTTCCGCCTCAGCAATTGTTTTAATCCTTATTCTTCCTCCTTCCCAGAACACCAACATTCCTTCAGGCATCGCCCACTTGAACCAAATCCTGTGGTCATACAATTTTTTGGATAAGAAGGAAAATTTCCTTCTCATCTCTCTAATTTTTTTAGGGATCTGCTTCAAGATAGCAACTACTTTTTGCTGGTAAATTAACGGACCACCTCTCTGCGCCTTCAAAATTCCCTCCCTGGTTGACCTCCTAACAAATTTAATATGTATCTCTCTGGGTACCTCATTTATCCTGGCATATGCAGAATTTATTCTGTAGACTAGGTCAATGTCCCCCCTGATCTCATCTTTGGGTTTATTTAAATATTCTGCTAAAATTGTGCTCATGAGTTCAGGAAGACATTCACCAGGCTCTTCAGAAATGTTCTGAAATCTTAAAAAATATAATATCCTTTCAAAATCCATCCTAGACATATGCCCATTTAATTCTCCAATCTCACTATTAACATTTTTAAGCTCTCCCTTTGCCCCAACCAGCCCCCCTTGCAGCTCTTCAGTCTTCTGTGTGTTTTCCAGCACTTGCTTCCGTGTTTCCTGAATATCCTGTTTTAAGCTGGTACGATCTTCTCTCAAAGCCTTAATTTCTTGCACCAAAACTTGTAACACATTCTCCATAGATGTCATTCTTTGTTCCAAACCTGCCAGTTCTGATTTTTGTGCCATGGTAAGCTGTTAAAGTCAGTGTCACTAAGATGGCATTTTTTGGGTGGGGCTGGTGAAGCAGTTCAGGAGAGAAGAGAAAGTTCAAATCAGGATTGCAAAAAGAAAAAAAAGTTCAAGACCCAAAGAGAAAACACGTTTCACAATCAATAGTTGTAGCAAAGAAGGCTCCAGGGAAGGAATCAATTAGTCCAAGAAAATCTTCATTAATAGCGAGAGGAAGTCCGTATCACAAAGGGATGTTGGTAACTTTCCAGTCATTCAGGAACAACGGGAAGCCATCTTCCACCGCCCAAACTGAGAGCCGGCAGGAGAGAGTAATAAAAGAAAGATTGTTTCCAGCCAGCCGGACTTAGATACATTTTAAAAAGACAAGCTGCAAATCACTTTCCCTTGCTTCAGAACAATCCGGGTTTAGGATATCCGCTTCCTCGCAATGAGGAGCCATTTCCAAGCGCCGCTTTGAATCCGAGGGGGGGTTTGACAACAAACACCCCCCTCCAAGTTCTTTTCAGTCCAGGCTGACAGCAAAAATATATTTTAAATCACTCACTCTTCACCTCGCCGCCAAAGTCCCGGAGAGCCTTCCGACCCGAACGTCCAGCTCTCTCCATATTCACCATGCGTTACCGTCCACCATTGGCGAAGGGGAAACCCCCCGCAGCATGTCCTTCTTCACCTAGGCCAAAGACAAGGGCCGTTTCCCCGCTGCCGCGGGGGGAACCGACCCAGACAAGCCAGCCCTACGGGAGACCCCCAAAAAGGGGCGTCTGGCCCCCGTGGGGGGGCAGAAAAAAGAGCAAAGCGGCGGACAAGCCCCAAGACTCGTCCGTCGCCGCTGGAAGGCGGAACCGGAACGTTTTTTTCCAGGTTTTTAACAACCCTCATTTTTAAATCCAGTAAAACTATCCAGATATCTTGGCTTCTTATTTGTATTTCCATTTTGATCGCCATATATGTCTTATAATCTAGAATTTCTTTATGTTTTACTATTTTTGCATCAGGTGATTGTCATTTATCCCATTCATCCTATCAGTATTCCAGAATACTATCTTTCAATCTTTCATTTCTTTTTAAAAATCTGTTGTAAATAATCCCTTCATATCAGCAAACATTGTTACTACATTGTAGCTATTAATTTCTGATCCCAGTCTTCAAAAATCTCCTTAAATGTCTAGATGTTATAGCATTTTCTGTCATTTTATAGGAGCCACAAAAAACAGGTTTATCTCTTCCCCCCTTTCCTTCTTTCTCCTGCTTTTAATTGTTATTCTCCTATAGTGCTTTATTTCTAAAATTGCAAAAACTCTAAGTTTTAAAATGTATTTTTCCATAGCCTAAGCAACATTTATATTCCTATAAAAATACTGTTTTATTATTCCCAAACCCTTTAGCAAAGTCCTAATATTCCAAAGTTGTCTGGTTCCTGAATACATTTGCAACTTTCTTAAATTAAGACCACCTTATATTTTTTGCCATTTATTTCAATTTGTTTACATTCTTTAAGCTATTAATTGGTTTGTCCTTTGTACTGAAACAAAGATTAACTCACAAGATGGTTTTTCATACTTGTTGCTTTGAATTTCTCTTTCAACTTTCAACTATTAGGATTAATGAATCTAATTTTCTTAAAAGTGTGGTTGAGAGCTTAATGGCTTCCTTTATCTTCTGACACTGAAATCAATGGGAAACTACTGTGCTATGGTCTCCCTGCAAGGAGTTGCTATCCTGAGCACAATTGGGCAATCTCTCATCCTCTCCTTTATTTGGACAGGTTCTGTTAGACTGGGCTTGTCATTGGGTCTGTCAATCCTGGCCACATTTCATTTCCAATCCTGTGGAGACATCTAGTTTACCATTTACTCACTCAGAACTGAGAATAATTTCACTTCCAAATTGATCATTTATATATGACACATCCCTGTTCTCTCACAGAGTTAAGATAGCTAAGGCTGTGGAAGATGAACCTCATTGGGAGTGTACTTATTGGAAAAACAAAAGATCTTGAGAAATAGTTTGAAGAATTAATTGTGAACTTCTAGAAGGGAATTGCACTCTAGCAATTTCTATCTTGGAGGGCAGATCTTAAGGTGATTATTTCCATGGATCAAATAGAAAAGTAATTTTTATTTATTTATTTATTTTTTAAATTAAATTTATACCCCGCCCTTCTCCAAAAGGACCTAGGGCGGCGCACAGGAATTTAAAATACAATACAAAATCAAGTAAAAATTTAAAAAACTTATTTAATACCCATCCTGTGCTAAAAACAAATTAAAATCCCCAAATTTAAAACTGTCTAAACTAGTCATTTGTGGAGGTTACGTTAGGCTGGCTGAATGGAACAAATGTGTCTTTAAACACTGGCGGAAGAGGCGGAGGTCGGAGATGGTACGCAATTCAGGGGGAAGGTCGTTCCAAAGGGCAGGGCCCGCCACAGAGAAGGCTCTTCCCCTGGGTGTCGCCAGTCAGCATTGTCCGGCCGACGGCACCCTGAGAAGGCCCTCTCTGTGGGAGCATATCGGTCTAAGGGATGTATGGGGCAGGAGGCGGTCTCGCATATAACTAGGTGGACAAGTGGGACAAGAAAAAAAAGGAGAATAGTAAGGTTGGCAAAAATTGCAAAGACAGATTTCTCATATGTTTTTATTCAAAGGTGGTGACTGAGGATGTTTATTATCTCTTACAATTTTTTTGAAAATCCCCAATGGATTTTGTATTCATGTATGGGAAAAATGTAGTAAAGTGATAGGAAAAAAATTACAAAATGTATTCATTTGGATCCAATCAAATTCTGTGAATTACCATGCAGATTTTGTACTTGAATTTTGTCTTATGAATCCTTAGATGCATGCATATGAACCGTTGCATCATTCCTGACTGTTTTTTGTTTTAATTCGTCAGGGACCACGAGGCCAAGATGGTCCTCTGGGAGAACAAGGGACAGAAGGTATTAAGGTAAACTTAACTTTCTTACCTTTGCCCAGGGGTAAAATCCAGCAGGGTCTGACAGATTCTGGAGAACCGGTAGTGGAAATTTTGAGTAGTTCGGAGAACCGGCAAATACCTCCTCTGGCTGGTCTCATATATTCTTTGCCTCCCAAGTCCCAGCTGATCAGGAGGGAATGGGGATTTTGCAGTAACCTTCCCCTGGAGTGGGGTGAGAAGGGGGATTTTGCAGTATCCTTCCCCTGCCATGCCCACCAAGCCACACCCACAGAACTGGTAGTAAAAAAAATTGAATTTCACCACTGCCTTTGCTCCAGAAAATGACACATGATGCTGTTAGATGCATGAAGTACAGTACCATATAACCTTTCTGTTATTGGGAACGTGGACTTTTTGTCTCTGAGTTATATGTTATGCCATTTCCTCCTTGGTGTCTTATAGTGTCTGTCTTCATTGCATCATCCAGGCTTAGATAAAGGCTGATCTCACTGTAATTTTGACCAAGTAATAGTTTATTTTTAGTGAGTTGCTTTGATATTTTTTCTAGGAAGTTGTATAAAAAGGAATAAAGAAATAAATAGTACCTGCATTTGTGCCTGTGGTTGATGACAGATTTTCCAATAATTTGCACTGAAAAGAATGTCAATAATTGGAATTTAGAAGAAAAATTGTCATTTTTGAATACAGTGTCCATTAAAATATCCTTATTCCTTCTTTTTCCCAGGGAGAAGTTGGTGACACTGGGAAAAAAGGCATTCCTGGTCTCATTGTACGTGGCATTTTTTTTTTAGCATTCATATTTAAGGCATCAATTCTTACAATATTTTTGAAATAGAATCGAGATATTACCTTCTTTGTGTTTACACAGGGAAAAGCTGGAATCCCTGGAGAAAGAGGCAATCCAGGAGCACCAGTAAGTTCTTCGTGCTTCAGTGGAAGATTTGTTTTTTTATAATTCCATTCTGCTTCTCACAAAATACATTGAGTTTGATAGTAGTTGAGATCACCTAAGGTGAGCTGGGATTTAAAGTATTCTGCAAATACAAGTTTAATGACTGCCTTTAGAAACATTTGCAGGTGTGATGTTGATGAAAAAGTAACTGCAACCAACCCTCACATTTACAACTTTTGTAGGTCTATAAAGCAAATGAAAGCTGAAGTAAGATTATGAGCACAGTCACGGTTTCATTTCAAAGCAACTACTTTATTTAATGACCGGTCCTAATTGCCAGTCCTAATTATGGTCACTAAATGAAGAGGACCTTTATTAGAAACTAGTCTAGTTTTCACTTAAATAACCATAAGGTTATTTGGGGCTAAAGCTAACTTCCCTGGCCAGGTGGACCATATGAGCACAACCATTATGTTACACTTTTATATTGCTAGTGTAAGTAAATGAAACATTTGATATTTCTAATAAAATTCAAAAGAATTCCTGCAAATGTGTAGGAATTCTGTCCTGTCAAGTATTACAGGTTTTTTTTTTCCTGCAGCAATTCATATTTCTCCTTTAATTTAAAATGAATGGAAAACGGGAGAAGAATCATAACACTGGTTCCAAGTCCAATTGGACTCACTTTCCTGATCTTTGAAAATAACAGTCTTTTCTCCCATTGATGGCTGATTTGTTACCATAAGCTTTGGCAAAGACTGGGAAACAGTGCAGCCCAAAATCACATTTCCTATCTAAGTTTTAAAATGTATAATTAAAGATATTGGTAATGATGGCAGACATTACTATTATCAATAATATATGAAGACATTTATATAATATAATTTATCAGATCACTGTAGCTCCTGTACATAGAGGGTAAGCTCTCCAGAATAGTTCTTAAAAGCAAGGACAATAATGCACTAGCTCAGGTTACATTAATATTTGTATTAGATAACAGAGAACATGTTGAACTGCTTCCTTTGGTTGAAGAGATGATAAATTCCCTGTAGTGTAACAACTTTTTATTTCATTTTGTTTGTTTGTAGGAAGTAAAACATATAAAGACAAATCAGTAAATAACAATGTAGATTAAATGATTAAACTAAATGTTTCAGTATTATACAACAACAATACTTTCATAAGCAAGCCAAGTTAAACTTATTTTTTAAAAGTAAAAAAGAGATATACAATATCTCTAAATGATACTAAAGTAAACATTAAATACACTTCAGTGTTTGATACATGGCCTGAACATACATCTGAAACTGATCTGTGATGTCCTGTTATAACACTACCATCCTACAATCCAAACTAGGGCAGTATGGAGGGATATTTTTAGTTCTATTTACATAGAATTTTGTGCAAAATTTATTTCATTCTATACTACAAATAAGGCAGCATTTGTAACAAAGTATTGTATGTATTTCAAAGCAAATCTCTCCTTATACTCAGATTTAAAATGCAGTTTATATAGGGTCAGTTTGACATAGTAGTTAAGACATCAGTCTAGAAACCAAGTGACCATGAGTTCTTGTCATTCCTTAGATAGGAAATTGGCTTGGTAAACTTGAACCAATCACTTTCTCTCACCCCTAGGAAGAAAACCCCTAGGAAGAAATGGCAAATGAGTTCTGAAAACCTAAATTTTCCAAAATGAGACAAAAAATGTTTAAAGCATGCAGAAGTAAAACAGAAAAAACGAGTCTGTCATAAAAATAGGAAGTGCTTGCCCAAATAAATTTACAGCATTGAAAAGATAAATGTGTTCTGATTTATTTGAAATGCCTGAAGATCTTTGTCTAGTGCAGTGGTGGGTTGCAGGCGGTATGCCCTGGTACAGGCATACCGGAGCCTACCCGGAGCACCAGATACTATTCCAGTAGGGTGCTCCAGAGGGCCCACCCGCCCGCCCAAGCTCCTTACCGGTCTTTTAAGTCTTTGGAGCTTACGCACACAGTGCCTGCATGATGCTCCGCTAAGCAACTGGAGTGTCACAGAGGCGCTAAGTTGCATGCGCTCACTGTGCACGTATGCGCGCGCACAACACACATCCATGTAGACAACACCGGATCTGGAACCCACCAGTGGTCTAATGTCAAAAGTGGCATTAATCAGACATCAGCAAATCTCTCTAGGTAAAGCATTGCAGAGTTAGAATTGCTACTGGGAATGCTTTATATGTAATTAGATAGTTTCCTACCATAATTGAAAACACACTCATGCTTCTGGAGGATAGTAATGTACTTCTTAAACAATATAATATTTTACATGAATCAGTTTTGAAGTAGTATGAAAATACTACTTTGGATGTCTGCCGTATACAAGAAATGAGACACATAGAATATTTTTTTCAAAGCACATCTTAATGTTGCTAAGCTTTAAAAGTAAGTTCCTTCTTTGTTTTCAGTGGTATATTTTCTGATTTATTACATGAAAAGGCAGCTTCAGAAAGATTGCCCATTCTTTCGTTTCCCGTCCCTAAATGATCCAAGAAGGACATCCAGACTGTAGCATATTTGTCATTTTTCATATATATTTATAGTATGCCTTCATATAGCTACAACAAAGTAAATGTCGTTGAATTCACTGTAGTTTATTTCACAGATAAAGAAGATTTTATCTTTCGTTTGTATATCTTAACTTTTCAAAGATGTTTTAGGATACTGCTCATCAAAACAAATAATTTACTAATTTAGAAATAAGCCGGTCAGTGACCAGCCACAAGTCCTTATATGGTAGAAACAAAATTATTGGACTAAAAAAAACCTTGCATGTCACTGAAGATGTTTTATGAATTGCGTTTTGGTCAATTTATGAAGTTTTGACGTAAAATTTAAGTAGCGTTTTGATTTTGTGTTTTCAGGGTTTGCCTGGCCTTCCTGGAAGTACAGGGGACACAGGTCCTTCGGGTGAACCAGTGAGTTGATTTCCTTTCCCTTCCTTTCCTTTGAAATGTGAAATATAATGTCTTGGAAAACGTGTGTCTTATTATACTGTAGTTAAAGATATATTAAAGAAGCACCTTTGTATTTATGGTTGAAACTGTGGGCTCTTAGTAAGTCTCTCTGTTCTACAGAATAAAGTATTTTTTTTCTTCATTTTTTTGAGATGGAAGATTGTCCTCTTAAACCAGGGGTCTGCAAAGTTGGCTCTTTTAAGACTGGGGGACTTCAACTCCCAGAATTCCCCAGTCAGCATGGCTGGCTGGCGAATTCTGGGAGTTGAAGTCCCCGTCTTAAAAGAGCCAACTTTGCAGACCCCTGTCTTAAACTATGAAAGTCTAAAAATCATGAAAGTGGTTGAAAGAGGAGGCCTTGCATTCATTTTATTGCAAAATCCCTTTTCTGGCCTTTTCTGTTCAGCTTTTACCTCATCATTCAGATATTGTTTATAGAGAACCCATATGAGACCTTTTTTTATTCCCAAAAGATTTCCCAACTGTAGTACATTTATAACAAGTATAAATAATAAAACACACACCTTATGTGCTGCAATTTTACCAGTTCACAAATATACACCTTCCAAGATTAGTTAAGGATTTAATCTAGAGTGTCTCAGGTTTCTATAGTTAGCTGGTGTGATTGTATATTTAATTTGGTCTCAGATAGTTTATGTAACTTCTTTATTAGATCTTAGAGGTTGAATAGAAAGTAAACTCTTTTTCTGAGTACACAACTCACCTGCCAGTTAATATAAATGCAGCTGACAGTGAATTTCAGCTGATTATTTAAGTCAGCATTTTTTCCAAACTAGGCAACTCTAAGCTGTATGAACTTCAACTCCCAAAATCCCCCAGTCAGCATGGGGAATTCTGGGAGAAATATAGTCCATTCATCTTAATGTTTCCAAGTTTGAAAATCACTGATATAAATTGAGTGACAGCTTGCAAAGCAGTCTTTATGACAAGCAGTTTTTGAAGCATCTAAATTTCTGAGGCTAGACAAAAAGGCTATAAATTATTGGTGGCAGGTGGCATGTATTGTCTGCTAATTGCTCAAACCAATCTAAGAGAAATTAGGAGACCAGCAAAAAGGTGCAGTTTGTCTCCACTGACTTTTAATTTCAAAATTCTGGTGTATTATTAATTTGTACCATTCGGAATAGTGAAGGATTGGTCTTTGGTTCATTGCCTCACAAGAATGCCTGTTGGCAATTATTACACATGACATTTTTTTTTGGATGAGAACATGAAAAAAACTACTGAAACAGTTTCAGTTTCAGAAAAATCTTATTGTTAAGATTTACAGATATAAACCATTGCCTAGATTCAGAATTTTGTGCCACATTTATTTTTCCTACTGTGCATGTTTTTCTTTTCTCAATTCAAAATCAGAGAATCTGCTGTCAGAATTTAATTAATCCATTTAAACATAATCAAGATTTGGCCTCTTTCATATGTATTTAACAAAAACTGGTTGAAATTGCATAGCATAAAGCAAAAAGAGTGAAATTTGAAATAAAATCGATATATTAAACTAAAGGTAGTTCCTTTTAAATCAAGGTCAGCTCCAGGTGATTACAGAGATATGTCACCAACTTTTGAGATACTATGGAAGCAGCATGCTTTTTGCTAACTTTGGGATTTTTTTTAAACAATCCAGGCTAGTACACCCATATAGCCCTCCCAATGTAAGAACAAGCCAAGCCTGAGTCTGCTTAGTATTTGATCCTAGGGAAGGTTAGATAGATATTGCCATAGCTATCTAGCAGAGTTCCTGGTTTTGCTGATACAAGTGGTATCAGGAACAGCGTTGTGGACTCCAAAGCTGGGAATTTCAAGGCAGTGCCAGAAATCCCAAGTTTAGTAGACATCAACTTTCATGCTGAGGCTACTCTATCAAATATAACTGAGATTTCTTTTACAACTTCTACTTCTTCCATTGGCTTCTGAAAACTTATTTCAGAGCCTTACCATGAGGCAGTTCTTATCCTTATTTCTTGTACTGTAGTAAATCCCCCAAAGTTATATCCTTTCCATGAATGGTGTAAAGCAGGGGTCCCCAACCCCCGGGCCGCGGACCGGTGCCGGTCCGTGGCTTGGTAGGAACCGGGCCACAGGGCTGGAGAGGAGGAGGAGGGAGGAGGGGGCAGCCCCCTGGGCAGAGCGCTCAGGAGAGTGCAGGCGTGGCTGTTTGCGCCGCTGGAGTGAGGCTCTTCCACCCTCGTCGACGGTGGGACTCCTGGCCGCCAATTCCCTTCCTCCCTCCCCCTTCCTCCCTCCACAGCCGGCATGCCGGCCACTCGTAGTCTTCCAGGGGCTGCCGTTCCTCTCTCTCTCTCTCTCTCTCTCTCTCACACACACACACGGAGGCTTCTCAGCTGAGCGAACGAGCAACCAAGTAAGGCGGCCGGCCGGGCGGGGAGGGCAGGCTAAGGCGAGTGAACACGGCGGCCCGGGCTGAGGAGGCTCCGCGGGGGGCGGGCGGGGCGGGGACGACGACACACAGACAGAGAGAGGCACAGACACAGAGAGAGACAGGGAGGGAGGGGGGAATCAGAGAGTGACAGACACACACAGAGAGAGAGACAGAGAGAGGGAGGGAGGGAGAGAAAGAGAGACGCAGAAAGTGATTAAGTGCGTGAATGCGAGACAGACAGACAGACACACACACATAGAGTGACAGATGGGCGGACGAAGAGAGAGAGAGAAAGAAAAAGAGAAAGAAAGAAAAAAAGTGGGAGAGAGAGAGAAAGAGAGAGAGAAAAAGAGAAAGAAAGAAAAAAAGTGGGAGAGAGAGAGAAAGAAAGAGAGACAGACAAAGAGAGAAAGAAAGAGAGACAGAAAGGAAAGAGAAAAAAGAGAAAGAAAAAAGAGAGCGAGAGAAAGAAAAAGAGAAAGAGAGAAAGAGAAAGAGAGAGAAAGAAAGAAAGAAAGAGAAAGAGGGAAAGAAAGAGAGAGAGAGAGAGAAAGAGAGAAAGAAAGAGAAAGAGAGAGAGAAAGAGAGAAAGAAAGAGAAAGAGAGAGAGAGAGAGAGAGGGAAAGAAAGAGACAGAGAAAGAAAGAAAGAACATATGACCACAATTGAGCCCAAAAGTTTGGTTGTTAACCAAGACCATTGTTAAGTGAGTTTCACATTTTCCATGTTGGCCACGCCCACCCAGTCACATGACTGCTGAGCCACTTAGCCAGTCCGCAAAACTTTCTTTAAAATGAAACCGGTCCCTGGTGCAAAAAAGGTTGGGGACCCCTGGTGTAAAGAATGAAGGAAGTTGTCAGGACAATTTGCAGATCATATAGAATTATGAAATAATCACTGAATGGATGCCACTCAATCTGGAGGGAATGGTCAAGTTTGTCTTTAAAAGACCGGAGGGAAGACTAGAAGTTAAACCCTAGATCACAGAGATATACAGACAGATTGAGTTATGTGAGAGTAGAGCTTCTACGTGTATAAAACTACATTCTTCTCTGTAATACAGCTGTGTCATGTTTCTAAACTTGTGCTGTGAGCATGTTACTGAATATGGAGCTACGTGTGTGGAGGGTTCAAATGTAATGCTACACCTAGTAAGAAGCCTTGATAAATATTCCATTGCCTGATGATGATTGGACTGTTGCAACAAATCCTCTTTAAGGATGGGGACCATATTAAATTATTCTACTCTCAGAAGCTAATGGAACATGGAAAAAGGAAATATCCATCTATGAGTAAAAATTTCTTCAACAACTGGACAGCTGATGTTACAGGTATTGGTATAAAAGTAGTTTTTTTTCATAATAAGAATGTAATGCTCACATACATTTTTGTTTGGTACAAGGGACCGAGGGGAGAACAAGGTGACGCAGGTCCTGTAGGTGAAGCTGGCTTTGAGGTGAGTCCTTTACATCACCAAATGATGTAGACAAGCAAAACTGAAGATCCTGCTGCATCAAAGTAAAAAATATAGAGGAATCTAAAAATTGACATTGCACCATAGTAGAAGAAGATACTATACAACAAGTATCTCATCCATCACCCCAATAAGACCCTTTTAAAAAACAGTTCTGTGAATCTCCTAGTGAGTTTCATCATGTTGGAAAGCATTTAGTGCTGGACAATGCATAATTTCATTTATATGTTTTCAATGCAGGGACCACCTGGCCCAGAGGGAGAGCCAGGACCACAAGGAGAACCAGGCACAAAGGTAATTGTTGGAATAATTTTGTTGGGGTGCAGTTTGAATTATGAGGAATAACAGGCAGTTAATGTCTATACACATATATTTGAGATATTTCATGGTGATACTTTTCATTTCATTATACATGAAATATTTATTATTCCCTCTAGAAGCATTCTGTCTGAAAGTAGCTGATGTTTTGGTTAAATTAGTCCTGGTTAATGATGGTGTCATTTCTGCACTGTTCATGTATAAATCATGAGTAATTTTATAAATTAGGTTAATATATGTATTAGCAATAGCACTTAGACTTATATACTGCTTTATAGTGCTTTACAGCCTTCTCTAAGCAGTTTACAAAGTCAGCATATTGTTCCCAACAATTTGGGTCCTCATTTTACCCACCTTGGAAGGATGGATGGATGGATGGATGGATGGATGGATGGATGGATGGATGGATACATACATACATACATACATACATACATACATACATACATACATACATACATACATACAATACTTATTCTAAACATAATTGCCAGCATCAGAATTAGGGGTGAAATCAACTTACCTTCGCTACCAGTTTGAAAATGTGACACCAGAAAATATTGATTCAGAGAAGAAAAGTTCAAATCTTTTCTAAATCATACTCATAGCTGCCCACTATTCAAGCACTCCCAGCTTCTCTTTCCAGTAAACAAATGGAGCATGACTATAGTCAGACTTTCTGAAATTAGGATAGGCACTCCAACCTTTATAAGAATGAAAGGAAGGAAGGAAGGAAGGAAGGAAGGAAGGAAGGAAGGAAGGAAGGAAGGAAGGAAGGAAGGAAGGATGGATGGATCCAAGTGTTGGTCTTCAGGAACTAACAAATGTTCTTGTTCCTCTCATTGCTTCATATTTGTAAACATAGAGTTCAGTCATCAAGGAAGGCCACTCTGTAAGCATTTATTTCAATTCTGCTATATTAATTATCCCATGTCTGGCTTAATTAAGAATTAGATGTTTTTATCTTTCCACTATACTTGGCATTTGTATTTGCAGAAAAACTGTCTTTCTATTTGCACTTTATTTGTGGTGAAAAACAATATAAAGACTAATTCACACTTAAGATATGAGTTTGTTTTATAAAGAGCAAACTTTATCTATTGTAGCAAACTTAGTGCTTTGCTCTCTTGATCAGAATAAGATTCACTCAATGTGTGATATATCTTTGTTGCATGTAACAGGGAGATTCAGGACCAGTTGGCAATATTGGAGCACCAGGTGAACAAGGTGTAAGAGTAAGTATTGAATATTGTAGCATATTTTGTTGCTAGGGGAAGAATTATATTGGAAATGCAAAAGGGCTATGTAAATTAGGAAAGCAGATGAGAGATGAAAAGGCCTCTTTGCTATATCTGGAAAACTATCAGCATCACGTTTGATTGAAGAAAAAATTAAATATAGAGAAAGAAAGAATAACAGAGTTGGAAAGGACCTTGGAGGTCTTCTAAGCCAATCAAGGGAGACCCTATACCATTTCAGACAAATCACTTTTCAATCTTTTCTTAAAAATCCCCAGTGATGGAGGACCCACAATTTCTGGAATCAAGCCATTCCACTGGCTGATTGTTCTCACTGTCAGGAAATTTATCCTTAATTCTTTCTAGGTTGGTTTTCTGCTTGATTAGTTTCCATCCATTGCTTCTTGTTTTGTATTTAGGTGTTTTGTGGCAGCCCCTTAAATATTAGAACACTGTTACCATGTCACCCCTAGCACTTCTTTAAGACATAATATGTTTTTAATTATGTAGCTTAAAGTTTTGTAAACCTCTATTAATATAGAATCAAGAAGTTGGACAAGATTCTTTAATTTAGCATTCAGACTAAGTTAAAGTACTCCAGACTTATGGCTAGCTAACCTTGATTTAAACTCATCCAGTGAAAGGGAAATGATCACTTCCCTGGTTAATTGATTCCACTATTGAAGAGCTATTGCTGAAAGAAAGGATATTTTTTTTTCATAACAATCAAAATCTGCCATCTTGTAACTTCTTTTATTTTGTGTCTTTCACTCTGAAACAACAGCAAATAGGTCTATGATAGATACAAAGTGACAATAGATAAAGATAATCTGAATTATAAGAGCTGCATCATATGTTTTTCTGAAGTAAATTTTTTATGTTGAACATGATCTTCAGCCTCCTCTAATAGTCTCAATTTTGTTCTGCACATACATTTGCAGTTACTGAGTAAATCAATAGTACTCAAAGAATAGATAACAACTGGAAGTCAGAACACTAGTTCTAGCAATAACCCAGGTAGACACTTGGGGTTGACAGCTATCTTTTTAATATTTTTGTAATATTTTTTTTCATAGCATGTGATATATGTATTCCTATATTAAGTCAATCACAGATGTCAATTGTGAAATTGTGTTTGCTCATTTGCATGTAATATTATAAAGAATATTTTGTTTTGAAATGTGCTACCAGAAAATTGGAACGATAAGTAAGAGTGGAACATAAGAACATAAGAACATAAGAATAGCCTTGCTGGAACAGGCCACAGGCCATCTGGTCCAGCATTCTGTCTCACACAGTGGCTCCCCATTTACTTCAGGGTATTCCCAAGCAGATGTCTTCACCTGCTTATGATTCCCTGCAAATGGCATTGAGAGATATCCTGCCTATCTCTCCAACTTGGAGGGTGTCCTTAGGCATTCATAATGATAGCCATGGATACCCTTGTTCTCTAATCCTTTCTTAAAGGTGTCGAGGCTGACAGCTGTCACCACTTCTTCTGGCAGGGAGTTCCATAGATCAGTGATCCTCTGGGTGAAAAAGTACTTCCTTTTATTTGTTTGAGGTCTAGCTATCAAAAGTTTCATGGAGTGCCCCCTAGTTCTAGTGTTGTGCAATAGGGAAAACAGTTTTTCCTTTTCTACTTTGTCCACACCGTGCATGATTTTATAGACTTCAATCAGGTCACCTCTCAGGCGCCGTCGTTCTAGAGTGAAGAGGCCCAGCCGTTGCAGCCTCAGATGGTAAGGAAGGTGTTCCAGCCCTCTAATCATTCTGGTTGCCCTCCTCTGCACCTTTTCCATTTCCATAATATCCTTCTGAAGGTATGGTGACCAGAACTGTACACAATACTCCAGATGGGGCGTCACCGTAGATTTATAAAGAGGCAAAATGACACTTGCTGACTTATTTTCTATACTCTTCCTAATGATCCCTAGCAATGAGTTTGTTTGGAACTGATCATCCTCCAAGGGGAAGATCTACAGAGCACAACAGATAACAGTCTGATAAATTGGTGGCTTGTAAATGATTACATAACTATGACAGTGATTTTGTGAATGGGCGAGCCTTCAGTTCCACAGCTATTTCAAAGTTTATCTAGAACATCTCACAACTTCAGATTGTTCACGAATCCCAAGGGGTTGCAAGCTCCTGATTCTTTATATTAAAATGTTTAGTGTATTAATATGTTAACTTTTTCAGAAGGACACAGCAATTACACTTTAGTGAGGACCATAATATAATATTCTAACGTGAACTGCGTTTGTAGATAACATATACCAGGGGTCCCCAACCTTTTTTGTACCAGGGACCGGTTTCATTTTAAAGAAAACTCTGCGGACCGGCTGAGTGGCTCAGCAGTCATGTGACTGGGTGGGCGTGGCCAATTTGGAAAATGTGAAACTCACTTAACAATGGTCTTGGTTAGCAACCAAACTTTTGGGCTCAATTGTGGTCATAAGTTCTCTCTCTCTCTCTCTCTCTTTCTTTCCTTCCCTCTTTCTTTCTCTTTCTCTCTCTTTATTTCTTTCTCTTTCTCTCTTTCTTCCTTTCTCTTTCTCTCCCTCTTTCTCTCTCTTTCTTTCTCTCTCATTTTTTCTTTCTTTCCCTCTTTCTCTCTCTTATTTCTTTCTCTTTCTCTCTTTCTCTTTCCCTTTCTCTCTCTCTCTCTCTTTCCTTCCCTCTTTCTTTCTCTTCCTCTTTCTCTCTTTCTTTCTCTCTCATTTTTTCTTTCTTTCCCTCTCTCTCTCTCTTTATTTCTTTCTCTTTCTCTCTTTCCCTTTCCCTCTTTCTCTCTCCCTCTCTTTCTTTCTCTTTCTTTCTCTTTCTGTCTCTTTTTCTTTCTTTCCCTCTTTCTTTTTCTCTTTCTTCCTTTGTCTCTTTTTCTGTTTTTCTGTTTGTCTTTCTTTCTCTCTCTCTTACTTTCTCTCTCTCTCCCACTTTCTTTTTCTTTCTTTCTTTTTCTTTCTGTCTCTCTCTCCGTCCGCCATCTCTGTCACTCTGTGTGTGTGTGTGTGTGTGTGTGTGTGTGTGTCTGTCTGTCTGTCTCGCATTCAGGCACTTAATCATTCATTCTGTGCCTCTGTCTATCTTTCTCTCCCTCCTTCCCTCCGCGCGCGCGCGTGTGTGTGTGTGTGTGACTCTCTCTGATTCCCTCCCACCCTGTCTCTCTCTGTGTCTATGCCGCTCTCTGTCGGTCTGTCGTTCCCCCCCCCCCCACCGCGGAGTCTCCTCGGCTCGACTCGCTCACTAGCCTTAGCCTGCCCCGCCTGGGCGGCCAGTGCCGCGCTTGGTCCCTCGTGCGCTCGGTCAGGCTCCTTCCAGGAGCTTGAGAAGGCTCCGTGGGGTGGGGGTGGGGTGGGGGGGAGGTACCTCCGCAGCTCCTGGAAAAAGACGAGTGGGTGGCATGCCGGTTGGGGAAGCTCTGGGGGGGCAGGGAGGAAGGGAATCCGCGGGCTGTTTTGCTGCGGCGCGCAGGAGTCCCACCGTCGGCTGCCCCCTCCTCCCTCCTCCTCCTCCTCTGGGGGGGCAGGGAGGAAGGGAATCCGCGGGCTGTTTTGCTGCGGCGCGCAGGAGTCCCACCGTCGGCTGCCCCCTCCTCCCTCCTCCTCCTCTCCGGCCCGGCTCCTATCCAGCCACGGACCGGCACCGGTCCGCGGCCCGGGGGTTGGGGACCCCTGACATATACAGTAATAACTATCCATTAGAAGATATAATAGAAGCCAATTCAGAGATATTTGACTATATCGTTATATAATATGTGATAGATAGATAGATAGATAGATAGATAGATAGATAGATAGATAGATAGATAGATAGATAGATAGATAGATAGATAGATAGATAGATAGATAGATAGATATATTCATAGTCTTAATTTCCATAAAATAATATATGTTTCTTTTAAAATTATAAAATATAAAAGGCTTTGGTTTATTGTCATGAAAACTACTCCAGAATGCTAAACTCTTTTAGAAAGGTGAAAGGAATATTCTGCTTACCAGTGGAGATACTGTCAAATGGATTTAAAAGTATGAGGCAGTGCTACAGAAATGTACCATTTATTTAGTGTCTGTTAAGCCTTTCTTTTAAAAGTTGATCTTCCAGTTTATCTTCCTGTACCTCCCTGTACACACATTCACTCCAATATCAGGAAGCTTAGATCTACATCTCCCTGTCATGCAGTGTTCATTCGGGTTGTTTGTTCAGCACAGCTTGTTTTATATCACGTTCAGACAACTTCTTGTTTGTGACAGCTGCTGTGTCCTTCAGTATTATAACAGAACCACATTTAGATTGAGAATAAAGTTAATCATGAATCATTGCAAATGCATGCATTTCAGCATCCAGTATATTTGGAAGGGCCAGAGGGACCAAAGTTAAGGAAAAAGACAAATCTGTGACAATAACAATATCTAGTCCTATTCAGCAAATCCTATATATATGTGTGTGTGTTTTCAAGCATCACTTAATAAAACTGCTGTATCCTTGACTCTTTTAGTCTGATCCATTTGCTGTTTTGCTGAGATAATGTACTCTTGGTTGGGTTTTGAATACAGAAGATTTTTTGGTATTAATAGCATTTTGTTATATCTCTTCTGAAACCTAGGGTATTCGAGGACCACCAGGAGAAGATGGTATTCAAGGAAAAGATGGATTAAAGGTACTTTTTAAAATCAGAATTTAAACTTACATGAGAAAAAAAAGAAGCATTTTATTCTGTGATCCCTAAATTTAAATTATCTTTTAAAGTCAGTGCATAACATTTCTGCTGCATTGGCATTGCATGTTCTCAAGTTGGATGATTGCATAAGAGAAGTTGCATTTGCTAGAAAAAAACAGAGAAGCAAAAGACACTCAGTTGATCTCTTAGTAATAATTTTGTTTAAGAATCCTCATGTATTCTCCATAACATTATGGGATATATTTCAAATAGTCTGTAGATTTATAGATAGTATAGTTCTCGTAGAAAGACTCTCAAATTGAACTCAGCTCCTGGTTGGACAAAACTAAACAATTTCCTATTCAGCCATAGAAAAGTGATTTGTCACTTTGTTCCTCCAAGATATTTTTGAATTTCCTAATCAGTCTTATGACCCTGATATTTCCTAGTGATTTATTATCCAGTCAATAACTAGACCCAACCCCATTCAGTTTCTGAGTCCAGACTAGTGCTGGAGTCTATGATGAAACAGCTAAAAGATAAAGATGTGTATTGAGAAGCAAATTAAAGTAAGCTTATGAAAAACTTACATAAAGTAAATTCTACTTCATGGGAAACATGGGAACATGGGAAAATACTGTCTACAAATCATTGTTTCAGTATTGCTGACAAGTAATACAATACAATACAATACAATACAATACAATAGCAGAGTTGGAAGGGACCTTGGAGGTCTTCTAGTTCAATCCCTTGCCTAGGCAAGAAACCCTATACTCTTTCAGACAAATGGCTATCCAATGTCTTCTTAAAGACTTCTTTGATTAGTTTCCACCCATTGCTTCTTGTTCTACCCTCAGGAGAATAGTTTGACCCTCTCTTCTTTGTGGCAACCCCTGAGATATTGGAACACTCCTATCATGTCTCCCATAGTCCTTCTTTTCATTAAACTAGACATACCCAGTTCCTGCAACCGTTCTTCATGTGTTTTAGTCTCCAGTCCCCTAATCATCTTTGTTGCTCTTCTCTGCACTCTTTCTAGAGTCTCCGTCCGTATCTTTTCTACATCGTGGCATCAGGCTATTTTTCAGGTGGAATTT
This sequence comes from Rhabdophis nuchalis, assembly GCA_039707465.1. Classification (NCBI taxonomy): domain Eukaryota; kingdom Metazoa; phylum Chordata; class Lepidosauria; order Squamata; family Natricidae; genus Rhabdophis; species Rhabdophis nuchalis. Next base: position 88,037,451 of record CM077644.1, on the reverse strand, counting down.
TTCAAGCTCTGAGTATCTAAAGAGAACCATATTTCTTCTAAATGCAAAGTCTAGGTTCTGTCATGAGCAACAGTGAATGCCTGATCATTTCCATTGATAATATCTTCTAATTATTCAAAGACTATTCCAATAACTATTCCACTTTGATTTAATTGCAAGTCAACTGTCAGTTCAGGCTTTTATTCCTTCAATCTAAACTTTATATTCATAAATAATATGAATCTATGACTTGTGGTTAATAAACCAAAATATCAACAATTTGTGTGCTGGTACACAGCTTCATTATCCTCCTCGGTTTCCTAGCTCACAATACTGAAACAATAATTTGATTTGTGCACAGTATCTTCCTATGTTTCCAAGTGAGGCAAAACATACTTTATGTAAATTTTTCATAAACTTATTTTTATTTGGTTTCCTTTCTCACATGAGTAGGTAAAAAACTCCAGGAGAGTAAAACTTTGTAAGTTGCCGATAGGTAGAAGTATAGGTTTTTTTTTTATTATGGCAAGCTTAAATAATGAACGCCGCTTTAAGCTGAACTTTGTTATTTAGGAACAGTGAACTATAATTCTTGATGCCTTATGAAACTTAACCATCCTAATTTTTAACATTTTTTGTGAAGTACGAATGAGCAGGCTTTATGCATGAATGGGCTGTTCATGTTCTCCTGATCTTCTTGTCTTAAATCAAGATGACACTTCTGCCCTGGAGTTTGTAGGCAGAGTTCAGGGTTAAAAGACCTCACTATATGTGGGAGAAATCCTGCATGTGAGTACACAGACAACTGTTCAAAAGACTATTTTAAAAGGTAAATGAAAATAAACGTAAGGCAGATTTGTCTAGAGTTTATTTTAAGCCAGCATTGCTGGCTGCGGAATTCTGGGAGATGAAATCCAAACATTTTCTAGTGGCTGAGGTTAAGAAATATTGTGTTAAAGGTTAATGGTTTCACCCAAATATTTTCCACATTCCACAGTAGTGCCCTGTGTTCATTTTGACAGCTAATAGGCTTCCAGAACCTCTTTTCAAACCAAGACTAGATGGTATTTCCAGAATTTAAGATACTTATTTGTTTCCAACAACTTGCCAGATCCCAAAAAGTATAAAAAGTCCCTGAAAATTATCTGTTGTAGTAAGTTTTTTCTTTGCTCTTCCACCTATATCACTTGGTTGTTTGTATGTACACTGAGAGCTTATGCACTGGAGACAAATTCCTTGTATATCCAATCACACTTGGACAATAAAAAATTCTGTCTCCTCCTCTCCTCTTATTCTAGATTGGATTTGAGTCTAAAAGCTGCCTTCTCTCTCTCTCTCTCTCTCTCTCTCTCTCTTATTTTATTTAGATGGGGGTGATTTTGCTATTACCAAAACCCCACAGAATAATATTTAAAAAAAATCATGGCCTTATAAATAAATTAAATATTAAACTAAAAGCTGTTTAAAGTGACCCTCAGCAGAACTTGCAAGGCCCAATGTGCTACTCTAGCCAGCATGTTGTGTATTCCTCTTCTATCTTGTTTTTGAAAGGTAAGGAAAGGAAAGGCAGAAGAAACATGCTTCTTTCACTTGTACATCCTTTTCCTCTTTTATTTTAATTTATCCTCTAGTTGCCTGCAAATTCCATTACTTGCTTGTATTGCATTTCCTTCCCTAACATCATTAAATATCTACTACATAAGCCATCCCTAAGGCATTTCAACTATTTCTTCAATAACATTTTAAGTTACCTGAGCTGTTTATGTGCAGATGAGCTATTTATTTAAAGTTTTGAAGCATGTGGGGGAAAAGGTTTTTACAATCAAAGGTACAGCAAAACTGAAGTACATTTTGCAGATATGTTACATGGAAATGATGTTCTTGATGTCATACTGGTTATACATACATGTTAGTCGTTATCCCTATTCTAGACCTACCTGAAGAAAACCTTTTACCAAGCTTGTGTTGCTTAATTGTAATGTTCAATAATTTAATGCCATCCTACTTGATGCTTTTTATTTATATCTGCGCTTTAGGGCAGTTTAGGAGAACCTGGTCTTCCTGGAGAAAATGGTGAAAAAGGAAAAATTGGAATTCCAGGTCTTACTGGCCCTCCGGGTGAACCTGGAATCAGAGGCATGCCAGTAAGTAAACTTAGATTTTTTTGGTGGATTTAACAAAAATACATATACCCAATTGTTCTGAAGAATCTTAGCCTTAATATTTTACCCAACCGTGTCCCAAAGGTTCATAAAATAAAATTACACTTTCCATAAAGCCGTGGGAAGACAATTGTGCTACTAAATTAATGCCACAATACTTATAAGAATATATCACACAATACAGTCACTGCCAAAGTTGTAGCACTACCTGGAAGAATGAAATTGAAGAAATAAATTATTTATCTTAATAATAGAAAAAATATTTTTCATAACAAAAGATAATGGAAAAAGATATTTGAAACTTATTACATTTAAGTAAAGGCCACCCTTACCCAGAGAAAATTGTCCTTTAAAAGTTTGAAAGACATGACTAATATTATGAAACAAATTACTGATTCCAGTTGAGCTCTGTCTTTGGATGGGGTTTTCTCTTCGAACAGCAATAATTAATCTTATTTTCTGGCAGAGTAGTAAGAACATGGAATGGATTATTTTCGACACTTATGTAGGTCATATAATGGTTTGTGATATAAAACAGGAGCATTCATTTTGTTGTTCCAGTTTTCTTGGTTTTGCATTTCTGATTGAGATACTGTGAATCTATCACACTCTGCATATGCATGGAATGTGATGTAGACAGACATATAAAGTGTTAGGCTTCAAAACTTTAAGTAGGGCTTTAAATGGTTTTTTAAAAATCTTGAAATGATTGTTTTATCACATCTCCTCCAGACAATTTTTGGCCTTTATTATAAGGATTTTTCTTTGTGTAAGAAACATTAGTGCTTATTTCATCATTGTAATGTTACATAACATGAGGCATTAATACACCTTATGTTTTCTATTATAAAGAAAAAGAGTGATTACAAATAATAATCTACAAATTGTATCAACTATTGTCCATTTCTAATTTTTGTGAAGTATTATTGATTGGTTTGTTGGTTTAAAACATTTATATCTCACTCTTATTCTCGGGGGCTAATAAAAAAACAGACACAGGATGTGTGGAAAGTGGAAAACATAGTAAGAGAGACACCTTTTTTAAAAAATGCTTCTTTTATAATTAAATGTGAATAGGAATGATATGAGAGAAGATATATGGTATGCACAAACACACACATTATAATGGATCAATTTTTACAATTATGTCCAAGACGCCCGCCTTCCCACCCAACTATCTAAGATAGTATTCAAAATAAAACTTTCCATAATAAAGAACGTGGTTGGTTTAAGGACTCGTCTTTGTCCACAAAAATGATCTCCTTGATTTGTCTTTTGGTGTTATTTTCCAAGAGCTGGCCCATACTATTCCATTATTTCCCAAATGGAGACCTGCAATAAAAATAATGTATTATACCTTGGAAACAGGTTTAGGTCCATTCGTAGCCATGGAAGTCATTAGTATCTTTGCGCCAGTAGCCTTTTTTTTCTAATCTGGAGATAAGTCAGGATATAACAAGTAAATAGTTTTAGGGTCAAATAAAATGAAACACTAGTTAAACAATTATAAATTCTATCAGTAGCTTAAAAATTGTTGGGTGAGGAAACTATCTGGATGTAGATTTAAATAGTGGGTAACCTGTGCTGAAGTTTTCAGTTCAGATAGTCCTCAACTTATGACCAGGTTAGCAAATGTTTAAAGTTATGATGGACACCCAAGAAAAACATTTGCAACTAGGATTTGAAGTTCTGATGTTGGCTCCTCCCCCCCCCCCCCCCCGGTGTCCCATGATTGCATTTTGTGTGCTCTGCAACCAGATTGCATTTACTGTTGTTTGAAGCATATGTTTTTACCAGCATTTACTTCTGGTTTCCAACAAAAACTATCCATTGCAGACAATGCAGCATTCACTTCACGGCCATCACATTCATTTAATGACTGCTGCAAAAAAATGTTGTCAAATCGGTCACATGATGATTTACGATCATCATGACATAGTCTTCAACACTGCAAGTCTTCAAGAAGATGTTGGATAGCCATTTGTCTGAAATGGTATAGGGCTTCCTGCCTAGGCAGGGAGTTGGACTAGATAACCTCCAAGGTCCCTTCCAACTCTGCTATTGTATTATACAACAGAAAGTCCAGGTTCTATTAGAGTCATAAGTCAAGCATTAGCTATAGATGACTTATGCCCACTGTTTGTATTTAGAGAGAAAGCAATTGAATGGGACCGTTGTAGAACCCAAAAGTTTGCCCCCTCCCACATACCATATTTTTGAAGTATAAGACGCACCAGAGTATAAAATGCACCAAGGTTTTGAACAGGGAAATTTTTAAAAAGTCTTTGCACTCTGCAAATCTCCCCAAAATAGCCCATTTTTCGCGAAAATTGGCGATTTTCGCAAAAAGGCCCCCCTTTCCCTCCCCCCAAAAAGAGCATGAATAGCCTTTGGGAGGCTCCTGGGGGGGGAGGGCAAAATTGAGCAAAAATTGGCCCATGTTTTGCTCATTTCTGCCCTCCCCAGCCCCCAGGAGCTCTCTGAAAGCCTCCTAAAAACTATGCACACCCATTTTGGTGAAGGGGGCGGGGTTTCTAGAGGCAAAAAATGCTATATTCAGTGTATAAGGTACACCCAGATTTTCAGCCTCTTTTTTGAAGGAAAAAGGTGCGTCTTATACTTACTATATAAATACGGTACTTAACAAGACAAAGTTGTGATCCAGGAAACAATCCTGCATTTTCCATTTGATTTTTAACAACCATCCATCTGATTTGTAGCTGTTGAAGTGGTACCTCATCTAATTTGTCAGTAAGTTTGGCTAATATTTCAGGACATGACACAGTTTAATAAAAACCAGAAACATTCTGCTTTGCTTGCTTTGAATAAACTATTGCAGAGAAAAACTAAAAAAAAAAAAACTTATCTAGATGCATACTTTGCTTGTTTGTTTATTTATTGTAGCAAGGAAGCTTAATAGCTGAGCTTTCTTACGAAGAAACTATCAACTCTAACCCAGTCATTGTTTAGAAAAATGTGTCTGCTGGAAACATTTTTATTATTATTACTATTTTCTGCAGTATTTGTTTTTTCTAACATGACAGTCATTAGTTTCTGTCTGATGCAAAATTATGTATAACTATGAAAATCTGGTAGTATGGGTGAAAAATGGATTACACTTCAAATTGCAAGTGATCAAAAAATTACCAATATAGCTTAAAAACTCCCAAAGATGAAATATGAGATTTTCAGTGGTGCTTTTTACTGTGTGGATCCTGTCATAGGGAAGGGCAGACAGTTACAAATATATTTATCCAGGAAGCATGAATCCAGTTTTAGGCAGTAACTGTTTGGCATTGAGGAGGATCAATTTTTATTGGATTCTTGGAAATGCAGAATGACAATAGCCATCTGCTGCTTCAAAGACTACTTTGTATTGTTTCAGTCAGAAAGATAAGTAAATCAATCTGGGATCTATGTACATGTGTGTGCATGTATTTAAAAATGTTCTTCCTAATTTTGACTCTATCTAAATACAAATAATCGGTCAGAATAAAAATAATTAAAACTCCAGCTTTAAAAAAGGCATCTAAAAAGTCTGGATAAAAAGAAATGTTTTTAAACCCTTCCCACACAGCTTCAGCCCTTGATAGTTCCATAGATTAGATCACGGCTGTCAAACTCAATCGCATCACTGGCTGGATTGCGACATATCGAGGTGTTTTTTGCCTTTGCAGAGCTGGAGGGCGTGGCCTGCACGTGATGTATCTGGCCTACAGGCGGCCAGTTTGACACTAGATCTTACCACATAAAAGGTGGGGGAAAGATAGACAGTGGAATTAGTGCTTCTGCAAATAATTTGGACAAAGTTGCATAGGACTTTATAAACCACAGTAAGTAGCTTGGAGTAAGCTTAGAACAGTGCTGGCTAACCTTTTTTGGCTTGCGTGCCAAAAGCCGGGGGAGCGCAGGGGGGGCGCGCATAGACGTGCCACACCCATAATTCTCTGCGCAATGCCCTGCTTTTGGCATACTTTTTTCGCCCTCCGCAGGGTCCAGAGGCTTTCTAGGAGCCTGGGGAGGATGAAAACAGCCTCCCCCTCCCCACACCTCCAGAGTTTCAGGAGCTTCCCTGAGGCCTCCAGAGGGTGAAAAACGGCCTCAAAAGAAGGCCTAAATCAGCTGGCCAGCGCACACATGCGTGCTGGAGCTGACAGGGCAACGTCTCACATGCCCTAAGGAATGGTTTCACGTGGCACCTGTGGCACCCGTGCCATAGGTTCGCCATCATGGGCTTAGAAGAACTGCTTCAATATAGAGATGATGCTATCCTTTCAGAAGCACCACTTCAGAATCATCATTGATTCCACTTTCCAAACTATCTTCAAGGGCACTCCATCAAAAGGACCTCAGTCACCACCATCATGTCTCTTGGTTCAGCAATGGACACATTTAGTTTAGCAGTAAAAGATAAACTTCTCTCACACCAGTGTCTGGGAGGCCTCCCATTGTATGAACCTGATCTATTACAGCAAGAGTTACTTGTTCAGATAAGTTATATCTCCCAAATCTTTCAAACCACTCACCTGAATAAGTAATAACTCCATATTTTCAGATTCCTATTTTCTTTCACTTAGTCCTTTACATTCCAAGTACATGAAGAATCCACCTCTGTCTTTCTAAGATCTCTCAGTAGGTTTTGATACCAATGACCATGATAACCTTCTAGACTGGCTTTGGGGGCTTGGAATGGACATCACTATTCTACAGTGGTTGTTGTCTTTTTTTCTGAGACTACTTCCAGTTTGTGTGGGTGGGTGAAAGAGGCCTCTCTTAATGGGGGGGGGGGTATTTCAAGGCTCTATTATCTTTCCACTCCTATTTAATATCTTCACAAAAATGCTGGATAAAGTTATTCATGGAAAACCTGGCAAGACCAAGTGACCTGATAACTCTTCACCTTTTAACTCTTGAGAGAGTAAATCTACAAATGTGGCCTCAACTTTATCTTCCTTTATGTTAACTACTGTAGGGTCCTGAGGGAACTCAAGGAAGTCCAGGTCAAAGGGGTCGTCCAGGAAAGAAGGTAAGTGGTCTTCCTCTTTTATCTTGAATTTGGACAGAAAACTAATTATTTTCCATTAATCATTCAATATTAATAAATATTCTTCATCTTAAAAAAAAAGTGGTGTGGTGGCCTAATCGACCTCCATTCAGAAGGTTGAGAATTCAGTCTTAGGTAGTAGCAGATGGTTCTTTCTCAGGGTGCAAAGAGAAAAATATCTGCTACAAATTCCATGTAGGCATTACAAAAGGCATGCAACCATTAAATACTCAGCTCCATTCTGTCGCCCTGTTCTACCCTGAATTAAGGCATTACAGGGTTGTAAAAAGAAAGAAGTGCTAGTTTTAAGAATAGATTTATTGTTCTTTTTACGACCCAGTAATTCTTTAAATTGGGGAAGAGTTGGGGCAACTGAATGGGTCTGAGCATTTAACGGCCAGATGCTCTTCCTTATCCTACATGGAGTTTGCAGCAGATATTTTCTCTTTGTGCCACAAAAGAAAAATATCTGCTGCTACCTAGCTTTGAACTCTCAACCTTCTGAGTGTCTTCATCACTAGGCCACCATGCCACTCAATTTTATGAATAGAATAACAAATAATGTTTGTTATTACAGATTGACTTACATTGTTCCCTTAACGCAGCGTTTCTCAAATAGTGGGGCGCGCCCCCCTAGGGGGGCGCGAGGCTCCGTAAGGGGGGGCGCGGAGCCGCACACCCGGAAAGACCGATACCACCGTTGCATTCTCCGCATGGCCCGAGCGCCTGTTCCTTAGCAGCTCCCAGCGCGCCGCCTGGCTTAGTAGCTCCCAGCGCGCCCGCGCCCGGCTCAGCAGCTCCCAGCACGCCGCCCGACTTGCCCGCTCACGGCTCTTGCCCGCTGCCCGCCTGGACGCGGCCAGTCAAAAGCCGGGAGGGAGGCGACCCCCTTCCATGGCGTGGAAAAGCGGCCTCCCTCCCGGCTTTCGACTGGCTGCGTTGGGAGCGCTGGGAGCTGCTGAGACCATCGCAGTAAGGAACAGGCGCTCGGGCCATGCGGAGAAGGCAACGGCGGCACCAAGGAGAATAAATATCCTTGGCTCGGAAGGAGGCGAGGGAAAGAAGGGAGGGGGCAGCCCCGGGGCTGGGAGGGGCGCTTTCCGGGGCTGGGGGGGCGCTTTCCGGGGCTGGGGGGGGCGCTTTCCGGGGCTGGGGGCGCGCGAAATGTTTTCTTCTTCCTAGGGGGGGCCTGACAGAAAATAACTGAGAACCACTGCCTTAACGATAGCTCAAATTAACAATGGCCTCAGAAAGGGTGCTTTGCGACCTGCAAAGCACCTCTGACTATTGCAAAACATTGCATCGATCCTCCCAACCCTCATAGTCAAGTAATTGTGATCTGGATGCTTAGAAACCTGTTCTCATTTATGACTAGCTCGCAATCATGTATCCGCTATTTGTAGTCTTCTCTGCCAGCTTCTATAGAAAGTCAATGGGGAAGTTGATAGGGAAGATTGCAAGCTCTGTTGCTGCCGCTAAGAACACTCCTTCTCGCCTCTGGGAACTGAAGGAACTGGAGGTGTTCAGTTCCTTGCCTGCTTGTATGGAGCTGAAATCTTGCCTGCCTGCTTGCACGTAAAGGATTTTCAGTTTCAGTTTCTGAGTGGAAACATTTGTGCACAGCTTGCATCAGGCCTTCCATGGGCTACCCCACCCCCATAGGATACCCAACACCCTTTACCTGGTTCTCTATCTACTTAATAATCCACAAGATTACCCACAACCTTAAATACAGTGATCCCTCGTTTTCCGCGGCTTCATTTATCGCGGCTTCAGTGCTTCGCGGGTTTTTCAACAATACAGAATAGAAAAAAAATGCATTGGTAGGAGGCAAGCGCCCTCTAGTGCTTGCTTTAAACGATGTCCACCAACTCAAGTTTCCGGTATAGTGTATTGCAAATCCTACTTCGCGGTTTTTCAGTTTCCGCGGAAGGTTCCGGTCCCCATTAACCGCGAAAAACGAGGGATCACTGTACCAAGATTGCGGTCATTGAGCAAACCAGTCATGTAATGCCCCAATTGCTGGATTCTGATCCCAGTTGTGATAATAGAAACTACCTATACCTATATTGGCTTTCCAGTATGATTTTCAATTGGTGTAATGTTTTTATTCATTTTATTCTCCTCCCAAATAGGGGGAAAAGGGTCAGCATGGTTTCCCAGGAGAAATTGGAGCTACGGGTGAACCTGGCAAGCCTGGGGAAATTGGTCCAAAGGGTTCAAGAGGAACTAGAGGACCAGTGGTTCGTATAGTATTAATTTAAGCTTTACAAGCCTCTGTAGTTTTATATGAACTTTGATGCAAGTAAAGAGCCTGTTTAAAGCTGACTGGTTTGTCTGGATTTGTGAATTGTCTAAAATTCACAGCATGCCTAATAAATCATCATACAGAGTTTAACGGGCTAACCCTGTCAATTGCCTTTGTTGATATGTAGACAAAATGGGTAAGAATGCTGAATAACTTATTTGTAAGTAACAGTTTTAATATTATTATGTAGAAGCAACTTTCAAAATCTGTACTATTTACTTGCTATATAGTCATAATTGTGCCTCTTCTCTTAAAAAAGCAAGAACAGGGAGGCACTACTTATTTTCCATGCAAATAATTTAGATCACTAAATTTGTTCAGATATTTTTTTCATCAACCTAAATAGAAAATATCTCTCTCTATAAGATAGGTTCATTCATCTATTTATCCATTATATCTATCTATATCTATACCCAGTTCCAATATCCCCCCACCCCTCCCCCAGCAATCACATCAATGCATTTTGGGCAGTGCATTGCACTGTTTCCAATGTACTGCAGTCACAGGAACATGATTTACAACATTTTTGCCAAGAACCAACATTTACTTCTAGTTTTCAGAAAAAACGATATAGAAAACATGGGTTCACTTAATAATCACAGTGTGCAATTAACAATTGTGGATTTAAAGATCATGGTGATTGGCTTAATGCCTGCTATAAAGAAAAAGATCATAAAATCAAGTTGGTCATGTGTTGACCTGCTTTATGACAGTCATGATCATAATGGGCAGGTTGCATTATGGTCATATCAAGTGGTGTGTGTGTGTGTGCTGGTCTTGTTGTATTCGGGTCTTTTCCTGTGTAAGATTGAGGTTGTCTTGGCAACGTTTCAGCGAAGTCTCACCCGCCATCTTCAGCCTGTAGATGGAGAGTGAGACCTTGCCTATTAAAAGCTACCCAAAGAGGTGAGGCTGAGACAGAGAATGGCTGGTTCTGAGTAGACAGTAGAACTTCCTCTCTCGGGTTCACTAACTTGCATTTGCTCACTGTGTCCTCTTGTCCTATCACATGATCGACATATTATAGATCCTCACTGTTCTGTTTTTTTAAGTCCATGTGGTTCATTTTTGAAAAAAATTACCTGAATTGTTTTTCACAGGTTCACTGTAGAAATGACATATTTAAAGGCAGACAAATATTTTACTGAGCTAATTTATTATATGTGCTTCACTTATGCTTATTTATATCTGAAATACTGTATCGTGAAATTGAATGCTTGTGTTCTATAGCACATTTTTAAAATTGATTTTTAAACAGATCATGGATATCTGCAAGTCTGCATTATTTTATGTATTTTTAAGAGACAAAACTATCAGATTTCGCCTTGTATTATAATCTGATTCAGTTATATTTATTTAATATATTACAAGCTTGTTTAGCATTACTTTTTAAAAAGAGTTCTTATGGTTTTAACCAGGTTTAGCATATTTCAATTATACTGTACTTTCATTGGTAATGTGCTTAATTCTCTCTATTTCCATGCTTTGTGAATATTTCCAAATAGAAATACTATGTGAACTGATAGCTTGGCTGATGAAATTATTAAAGTATTAAAATGTGTTTATTGCTACTTTTCCTTGTACAGGGACATTTAGGAGCAATGGGATCAGCAGGAAAACCAGGAATTCCAGGTTATGGGGTATGATACATTTCTGAAATGTGTTCATCAGACTATCCAACTATACTATTAATGTTATGATAATTGTTATCTAATGAATGAAAGCAAATATGTACATGTCCCAGGATAATGTTGCAAGATCCAATCTGGGTCGGTCACCGAGATTAGAGGTTTACTTTTCCGAACTTTGGGACTTGTGCTGGAGCCCATCTTCAAGGAACTTCTTTCTATTGGACAATGCACTTTGGGTTATTCTATGAGTCGTATTTATGTGGCGCCTTCCTATTGTTTGATTGAAGTATTGATGGCCGGCAATTGGCTATTGTTTATTGATTCCATGTTTCTTAAACTTCTTGAGATTGCTAGCCCATACTTGTTTTGACTTTCAACAATTATAAGTGTATCCATTTGAAAACAGCTGTGGAAATCATAGATCATATTATAATTTTTCAGAATATTTCTCAGCTATGTTTAGATTTTTTTAAAACCCTCATCAGCATTGGCAAGGAAACTAGATTTGGCAGGGCCTAGGTGGTGGGACTTTTTTGCTGTGGTATCTGTGCTGTGCAATTTCTCTCCACTGAAGTGCAGGTTGGCCTCATCTCTTCCGAGTTCCAAAAATCCCTTAAGTCCTGGTTAGGCCAGCAGGCCAAGGGCCTCCAAGGAATGGATAAACTAGTTAGGTGGCTCCATAATCATTAACATCCCTTTCTCCGATATTACTTCTTGCTTGGTTTTTTAAAATCCTTTTTAGAGTTTTAATGTTTTAATAATTAATAATAATGACTCTTTTAAGTATTTATTGACTATTTAGTTTTGTTGTGCATCCCAAAGTGGCTTACTTGATGAGGTAGGCAGCTAAATGAATTGGATAAGTAAATAGATAAATATAACTAAGAAATATCAAAAATATTAAGCTCAATTTCCATCAGCCTTGAAGAAAATCTGTCTCAGTAGATTCATTTTATTATTTAATTAAATTTATTTGTCTCTTGTCTAACCGCAAAGCAACTCTGATTATACAAATCATGATTTTTTTTAAAAATCACTTTGTGCAGAAAAGTATTTTGTTACTTTTCTTTTGTTACTTTTGTTTTTGTTTTTAACTGCGGATATTGCATGACACATATTTTTCTTAGGGTCACCAAGGTCCGCCAGGAGCACTTGGCCCTCCAGGACCCAAAGGAGAGAAAGTAAGGAGAGGATGAAACTGTTGCATTTACTGACAAATTTCTGTTGGCTAGCAACCATAGAGATTCACAGATTTTGTCTGCATTGTTGCATGAGCCTTATTTTTTTTTCATTTCAATAAAAATATAAACTGAAGAATTTGATACATTTAATCATTCACTACAGCAGATATCATAGCACTGGAAGTCTAAAGCTGTCGACTTTATCTGGTTGTATAGCTTCTGCCCATGAAAGTTAAGGGAGTCTTAGGAGGGTATCCAACTGTAGGGTGAATAAATTGTTGCTTTTATTTGTCTTGTAAAGTAATAAATAGGCTTGGTCACCACTATTCAATTTCTCGTGATACCTCTGTTATTCGATGCTGTATTAGTAGAAACCATTACCATTAAATCGTGTAAATCAGGATTTTTTTTTTCTCCATTCAATCATGTCATATTCTCAGAGAGTGCTTGGACAAGTCCCTCAGTTTTTGTGGCAAGATTTTTCAGACGTTATTTACCATTGATTCCTTCCTAGGGCTGAGATAAAGTGACTGGCACAAGGTCACTCATCTGGCTTCATGCCCAAGACAAAAATAGAACTCAAGGTCTCCAGATTTCTAGCCTAATGCTTTAGCCACATCAGACTGGCTCTATAAATCAGAAACAGTACTTTATAACAGTTTTAAAGGGATTTTTCAATATCTTTAGTCCAGTGGTTCTCAACATGTGTGCCACAAGCCTGTGGGCCATGATGTTAGAGGGGGGTCTATGAAGGCTTGAAGAAATATTAAATCTTGAATTAAGTCTTGGGGGGGGGCGGGGTCCGTGGTCTGTGGCCGGTGGCCACAAAAGGTATTTAAGGGAGGTCATGTTCAAGAAAAGGTTGAGAACCACTGTTTTAGACCTTATTGCATTCAAAAGGTAGTATTTAGAAAATTCCATTAGACACATGATATAAAAACATCACACAATTGCCATTCCTTCCTCCTAAAATGAAGAACTGCTATGAGTGAAGAACAATAACATATGAATAAAAATAAAAATTGTCTTAATAATTCTCTGAAAGGAAGAGGATTTTGTATTTTCTAGAGTAAGAAGTTGTGAGCAATTTTGTAATACCTATCATCCTGATATCAACTTGAAATGAAGCAGTTCATATGGTTTCTAAATTTGATACTGGGAATTATCTTTCATTTAGTTCCTAGTAAGCTTCAGATACTCTAGTCTAAATCGTTTAGAGTTTTAACGCCCCAAATCTTTTAAAATTGATCCCGGTGTTTCCATTCCAGATTGTTTGTCTTCTTCTTGCTTGCTGGCATGATATTTCTAAGTTGCATACGGAATTCCTTTTTTAAAAGCTTCATAAATTTTTGTGGATCTTTCATAAAATTCCCACATTAAAATAGAACGTGTAGCTTCAAAGAGTGTGGCTTTTTGAAGGGATGTGCATATAAATTTACCTTTACATGTTGCCATTAATGATAAAGCAGTTTTACTTGGAAAGCATATGAACTCTGAATCAACTGTTGCTGAAAATATTTTTATCTATTTTATGTCAATTATGACTTTACAAAATACATTTGATCAATGTTCTACATCAATGTTCTACATCAAAGAATTTTAAAAATTAGAAAATGTATATTGTTCTATGCTACTGAGAGTAAGTTTCATCAATGTTAATGGGATTTGCTTTCAAATAGACATACATATAATTGTATTGTAGGCAACTGTATGTGTAAATTCATAGTTCTTTAAAACAAAGAGTTATGAAATCATTATTTTGCAGTCTGCTGTCACAAACTCAATCTGTTATATAAATTGAACAATAATTTATGACACATCTACTAAAAAAAGAAAGTATGCATAATTTAGGTATTTTACAAAAACAAATTAGACTTCATGACCAATAAACGACTGCTTTTATTTTCCTTATAGGGTTACCCTGGGGAAGACAGCTCAATGCTAGGACCACCTGGGCCCCTAGGTGAACCAGTAGGTCTTTCTTTAGCCAGAAAATTACAGTCAACATTGTATAAACAGATGCAATTTGTTTTAAAATATGCATGTATATGCTTGCACTACACCCTATTGATGCAACCCCTGTTTCTTAGACTATGCTTTAGAGGTTACTAGTAATATTAGTTATACACTGTGATGATTTTCAGTCTGGACTGAAAATAATAAAGGAAAACACTGAAGAGATAGGAGCTATCTCACTGATGTAGGAACTAGTAAATGCATGGATGGATTTATCTAATCCATTAAAGGTTTTGACTATCAGTTTGTATGCAGACAATATTACTCTCTATATAAAGATGTTAGACAGCAGAAATATATTGTATGAGATAATGTGAATCACTTAGTTGCTTTATCATTCTATGTAAATTCAAATTGTTATTATGAGGAGTCATTTCCTTAAACTTTCTAGCATCTACTGTAAAAACCCTAATCAGTTCTACTTTTCAGTTTGAAATGTTTAGGTTGGAGCATGAATGATTCAAAACCTAAGTATTTTTAGACAGCACTTTAACTCGTGTGGATATATATTCTTTCAGCTCTGTAGAACTAATAACAAATTAAATTTCAGTGATGCTTTGCAGTGTTTTGGAATTTGCTAACATCTTGTTTTTCCTTCCTTTCCCCCCTGAGATATTCTGTTTTGTAAAAAAATAAAAAAATAAAATGCAGTAACTGTATTTCAAATGAAATTTTAAACAGTCTGGATTCTTTATGGTTATTTCTCTAGGGTCCTACTGGTGAACGGGGAGAAAGAGGAGAACCTGGTGACATAGGTTACATGGTAAAACTTATTTTGGTCCTTATGTACATGTTACTTGTAGTGAATTACTACTAGTGAATGTACAACAACATGACTCTCTTGTACATGTATATGAATATCTCTTAAAAATAAATTCAGGACAAAAATGTATTATTGGAAAAAAATTGGAAAGCATAGCAACTAATTGTACTTAAAGCTAAACCCTTCAGGATCAATTTATCAAAATGTATGCTGGGAAATAAATACGGTTAAAACGCCTTTGTTCTTTTGATAACCAATATCATATTCATGTCAGTATCATACAGAACTTGGACTAGGAAAAGGCTTGGATTTCACATTACCCTCACAGCAAAAGAGGGCAGAGCATGTGCTGCAAAAGTTGGTTCCATCCATTTAATAAAAACAGCAAGATCTTGCAGATACCGTTATTTGTATGAAGCCCCAGAGGCGATCACCAACCCCGACATGGAAGTCCTAAAATGTTATCATTGAACCTTACCATCTCCCCTTTTCCTATAAAAATTGTAAAAATCAATAAAAATTGTTTGGAAAAAAAAAAGATCTTGCAGATACCACAAGAGATCTAGCAGAATAGATTTTAGACTTATCAACAAGCAAAAATGGCAAGATTTTAAAGAATACATTGGAATAAGAGACACATGTTTTGTGCGGTAAAGTATAAAGAAATGTGTGTGTGTATAAATAGATCTTAATATACTACATCAAATAATTGTGTGTGTGTGTCTATTTATAATACCCCCTTTGAATGGCATTGTTTGCCTTTTGAATTGTACTGCCACCATTCTCTTGTAATGTAGATATATCCGAAAGTTATCTCAGTGAGGTACTGCTTTCTTGTGCCATCAGTTAATTAAAGCAAGACTTCGCATTTTAGAATTTACACTCTTGAAAGAAAAAAAAGGAAATTTCCTTAATCAAGAATAGGTTTTCTTGTTTGTAGGGTCACCCAGGACTCCCAGGACTTAGAGGTGCTATTGGACAACAAGGGCCACCAGTAAGTCTCTAATAAAGTACATTGTAATTCTGCATTTTTTTTCCAAAATGAGTGAGAAAAATCTCCATTTATCCTCAGGTTTGATATGATACAAACATTATCTATATTACCGTTTTCTTTTCCCAAAGGGTGAGCCAGGTGAACAGGGTGAGCAAGGACCAAAAGGAGAAAGAGGATCTCAAGTAAGTAGAAAGAGGAAAAAAATTAGAGAAAAAGTTCAAAATTAAAGTTATTCAGTGATTTAAAGCAGCAGTGTTTTTGGCTCTGCAGACTGGTAGTGGGAGTAAGAGCAGTGGGAGGGGGAGGGCAGGGGATGGTTTTACGCGGGTAACATAATCCTGCACTTGTGCAAATAAAGTTTTGTGCACTTTCCCTGCTGCTTGTGTAGGCCAGTTCCCTATGGGCCATGGACCAGTACCAGTCCCCAGCCCAGAGGTTGGGGACCCCTGCTTTAAAGTCTATCAATACTTTGTTTGTTATCTTAGTTGCTATATTGTAAGTCTATTCTCATCCCTAGAACGTAGGGTGATATAAACTGTATTGATGAAGCTACTGAGTGCAACTACATCCAGAATAAGCCATGATGATGTCAAAATGAGAAGAATGAGTTACGCCATCATTTGCATAATGACTCCCACATACTTATTTCTCCATGTATCCAACTTACCTCCATGAATCCCTGTGACTGGATAAATAGAAGACATACTGCTTGCCTAGAACACTGCCCCCAGCTCTGTTTTTAAACTGCCCCAGCCTGAATGTGAATACCATCATCAGTGATACCCTACTTAAAGCCAGGGAAAGGGATCTAGGAAGGAAGGGCCAAGGACAGGTTATGGAAGGGGATTCAGCCAACAAAGACCAAACTGGTGGCAATACAGATCACCAATATTCCAGTGTAACTAAATCAAAAAGAAAAGTGAAAAGGATTGACGATGGATAAATAGATAAAAGCAGGGAAAAAATTAACTTAGATATAAAAGTTACAGCAGGGCAAAGCAAATAAAATAAGTATAAATAATAAACACATTACTTTAGTCATATAACAAAGAGATTTATTGTTGAACCTGCCTCTTTTGTAATAAAACCAAAAATATTCCTAATAGGAATTGGACGGTAGGTTGGGTATGATCCTTATATAAACCTCCCTCCAATAGAGGCAATTTAAAACTTAATGACACCATGAAATTTCCTATTTGTTACCTAAGAATAAGCTTCCTCATTTGGAAGATTTGAAGTGGATGAAGGTACTAACTTCCTTGTTTTTCTGGCTATTTTGTGCTCTTAAAAGGAAGGAAATCTACTTCAGAAGCCAGATCTCAAAGGCTCTGGCATTCTCTGATTCATGACTACAGTAAAAATCCACTTGAATCTGTTTGGAGAGAAAATATGGATTGTACCATAAATGATCTCTGCTTGATATATTGGGCAAATTCCAAAGAAACAAATATAAGGAATTCATTTCTAAATAATAGTTCAATTGATTTTTAAGTAATTATACCGAGCTTGTTCTTATAATGACAGTTGTATTCTCAAAGTCTCACTTTAAGTTTAAAGTCTACTTTTGCTTCAGTAGAATTGTTTTCTGAAGATATGTCACAATCTGAGACTGAAAGCAAAACACATTTTATTAAGTTGCATGTCTCAATAGCTCAATAGCATGAGCTATTGTTTTGTGGTAATTGGATAACCATCTTAAAGAATATGTAGTCAGCTCATAATCTCTAAGTAGTGCTAAGAATGTACTCAGTAATTCAGCCCTTATTCATCTCATGGATGGACTAGTGAAAGCAGCACTCTACATGGGGCTACCCATGGATAGCATTCAGAAGCTGCAAATGGTACAGAATGCAGTGACACGAGTAGTTCTTGGGTCCCCAAGAATGGCCCATGTAACACCACTGGTCTACGAGCTGCATTGATTGCCACCCTGCTTCCAGATGCAATTCAAGTGTTGGTAATCACCTTTAAAGCCCTTCATGGTATGGGTCCAGGTTACTTGAGAGACCATCTCACCCCAATGGGATTGGCTGTCTCTTCCTGTGCTGGCAAAAGGGCAGGCTGTGGATCCCAGTAGCCTAATTATTCTGTCTAGCAGGATCCAGGAAAAGGGCCTTCTTTACTATTGTACCTGCCCTGTGGAATATCTCATCCCCTGATGTGAGATTGGTGCTGACCTTCCTGAATTTCCGGAGCAGCCTAAAGATCTGGTTCTGCTAGTTTGGGGGCCCAGTGGGGGAGTGTCACAGTGGAGGTAGTTGTTTGATTAACAATGGATCACCCCCCTACTAATTGGTGTTCTATATTTTATATTACTTCTGTTTTAGTTGATATAGTTTTATTTTTAATGACTGTAAGACGCCCAGAGTTATCTTGAGGTGATGGGTGGCCTGTATAAATTTTAGAAACAAATAATAAAAAATATGGTGGGAAAATTCAGAATCGTATCTGAATGTTAGCTTATATAGTTTGTGAGGTAATAAATAGTTTACTAATAAATTTCTAGGGCCCTACTGGAAAAAAAGGATCAAGTGGTCAGCCTGGGAAACCTGGAATGCCTGTGAGTAAATTGATTGATCAAGTGATTCTATTTTAAGTTATGACTAATACAGATATTGATACATTTAGTTTATTTTATGCAGACAAGACAGATTATCAGTGAAAGATAAATAGCAAATCAAATAGAATGTCCTTAATCTTTGGAAATGTACAATGAAATATTTTTATATTGCAATCTTGAAATATTAACATAAAACTAAGCTTCATAAAATACAGCTTATCCTTGAAATGTTTTTTTGGAGTTGCAGCCTGACTTTATTATGAATACATACATTCAGAGAGGAAATTTTACTGAAATGAAGTAAGCAAATCTAAACCCAATCCCATATTATCAGCCTGAGCTACTATAACATTGGTTATTGACTGTGCCAGATTGTCAGTGGTATTACTTAGATCTAGATGATGTAAGCCTTTCAAACAGAATTCATCTTTATTTCAGAGTGAACCTGGTCCTGTTGGTCAGAAAGGTGTAACTGGCAACCCTGGACCAGAAGGTGTACCTGGCAATCCTGGAAAAGCAGGGTTACCTGGACAGCAAGGCCTTCCTGTGAGTAACAGTTGAACTATTTTTTTTTCTGATGTTGATGGTGGATGACTTTAAAAAATTGCATTATTAATAATGTGCAGTAGCAAACTTTAGACAAGAATAGAATGTCAGTTTTCTCTACAGATGTCACTTGCTGCTCAAATAATGCCAGCTATTTTCCTTTGGGAAGGAACTGTGTCAAAAATTCATGCATGCAAGTTCCATTTTTTTACTTATTTTACATTGTAGTATAAGGTCAACTTATGTTGAAACAGAATGTGCTACAATGGGAACACAAGCAATGCCTTCCGTATGTTCACCTTAACGTTTTTACAATAATATAGATGGTCAGCTTCAAGAACTCCTTTTAGTCTTAATAGGAGCCATCTTTATATTATTATGTTGGTGGAATTTCTGACCAGTATAAGTACGGCAGTTAGTGTGATGTTGATGTTTGCAGCTTTGTGAAATGTGTGAGTGAATTTCTAAATTAGAAACTAGTTTATAGAGTTAGTATTCATTTATACTGTTTTATTTCTGCTATAATATCTGATATTTTAGGTAGCATCGTCATTGTACATGGTGCTTATTGTAATGGCATTATTATTTCAGGGGTGTAGCATCACAGTGTGTAAATATGGATAGTCAAATTTATATATGAAATAATGGCTATTCTGAATATATTTATTTATTTATTTATTTAATTTGTATACCGCCCTCTGTCCCGTAGGGACTCAGGGCAGTGCACAGGGATAATAAAAGGTATATCTAAATACAATAGAAAAATTTAAAATTAAAATTAAATTAAGTAAACTTAAACTTGAATTAAAATAAATAATTAAGAAACCCTATTAAATGATGATAAAAACAAACTATGCCAGGCCGGCCGCATGAAAAAAGTAAGTTTTTAATGCTCGACGGAAGAGGCGAAGGTCCGTGGTAGTGCGAAGGTCGGGGGCAGGTCGTTCCAGAGAGCTGGGCCCGCTACAGAGAATGCCCTTCCCCTAGGATCTGCCAGCCGGCATTGTCCAGCGGACGGCACCCTGAGGAGGCTAATGACTTGCCCCCGATAGCGAGTATATATATATATAAAAAGTTATATTTGTCCTCTGCTAAAAAATAAATGGGGTGGCTGACTTAAGGTACTCTGTTTAACTGGCTTTTGTTTGTCAAGGGTACTAGAGGAAGCCCAGGAATAGCTGGACTAGCAGGATATCCTGGGAGTCATGGACCAAAAGGTTCACCAGGTTTTCCAGGAAGCCCTGGCCTCCCAGGACTAAAGGTACTTTGGCTTTTTTGATGTTTTTAGGTTGTTATGGAGTTTGCAACTGTTATTGTGTTGTACCCAGAGTAATGTGTTTGTAGGAGGGCAGCTATATAAATATACTAAATAAAATAAATAAATTTATATGACACTCCAACATGCCCTGGGGTGACTTATGAAATAATACAGTAAGAACCAAGTTGTGCATAAACTTTTAAAAATAATTTTAATTGATTTTATTAATAACAAAAAGATTCTTTGCTAATGTAATGGTATGTGAGAAAGACACTGAGAAGTTGGGCAAAGCAATGATTCTTAAGGAACAATGATAAGATAAGAGACTATACACCCCACAACTGCATAATGAGTGGGGAAAGAAGCTCAGAAGAGACCCTCCCTAACTTCTCAGGTTGTAAAAGAAATGGTGGGAGATTTGTACTTTTACTCTTGCAAGATTCTATTAATTTAGTTTACAGTAGAGTAAAAGTAGCTCATGTGGTCTGTTTCCTATCTGGTATAACTGGGAAGGGTGATGGCATTCTTTCTCTCTCTGAGAAGATATATTCATTCTCATTCTGGCTTGCTGCAGGGTGAACAAGGGCTTCGGGGACATCCAGGAAAGCAAGGTAGAAGAGGACTTCCTGGGACACAAGGTGATCAAGGCCCACCAGGACTTCCTGGCCAGAAAGGACTCACCGTATGTATCTGTTGTGGTATGTAAAGTATCTATTAAGATGTTATTCCAAAATATTAATCCTTTTGTCTGCAAATATTACAGGGAGAATTTGGAGATCAAGGTTTGATGGGATTTCAAGGATTTCCAGGTCCCAAGGTATGTGGTTTCTTTGCGACCAGTTTAAATAAATATTAAGCATCTTTGAGATGTATGGAATTAAATGGAAGATTCCATTCAAAGATGATATGGAATGAGACGTCCAGCATTTGGGCCCTTACTGTGTGAGGGCTCATGGCTCTTTCGTCTCTTTTTTTAACATGTACATGAGGCCACTGGATTATACTGTGTGTGTGTGTGTGTGTGTGTGTAATATTTGTTGTTTTTATATCTCTGGTTTTATCCAATTGTTGTGCATTTGATAAACAAACAAACATAAATAAATAAATAAATAAATAAAAAATTATTAAACAAACAAACAAACAGTGTTGTGTTATATTTTTAGGGGCCTGAAGGTGATCATGGCTTAATTGGAATTTTCGGACCAAAAGGCCCAATAGGTGAAATAGTAAGTAGCTCTGTCTATTTATATGAATACTAGCTGTACTCGGCCACGCGTTGGTGTGGCCCAGTCTGGTTAAATGGCCAACCAATCTGTGTAGATCTACACCTGCACACACAAACACGTACACACAATCACCGTATAACCCCCAACCTACCTACCTACTGTATTTCCTCCTCTCTCCCTCTACCTACCTATTGTATTTTTTCCTCTCTCTCTCTATCCCTCTATGGGCCACCTGGGAATGTGCTATCCTCTGTGCCTTGTTTTGGGCCTAGTAGGCCTCCATACACTGTGGAACTTTGGAGGCGTATTCGGTTGCTGAGGAAACGACCATTGGAAATGTGAGGAATGTGTGCGTGAAGCATCATAAGAAGCAGCCGGGTTGGAGGAGCTACAGGGAGGTGAAAACCTGAGAAGTGCATACCTTTTACGTTTGTGCTGCTTGCACATGACACCCATGTGCCAGCCACACAAAATGTACGTATGATTGTTACTCCCTTTCTTAGCAACATTGTGTGAAAATTTGGTGGCGATCGGTGCAGTACTTTCTGAGATTAGCGATTTTGCACAAACTATTTTAAATTTTTATTTATATAGATTAAGACTTATTTGTTTGTTTACAGTTATTCACACCAGGCCAGTTAATTGTAAGCAGTCATAATCATTATGTAACTAAAATCAACATAAGCAACTTTAATTAGCAGCAGTGACACAAATCAAATGCCAAAGCTGCTGTCTATCTTATTTCAGCTCTCATCTACCAAAGCCTTGCATAAGCTCAAGCATTCTTAATACTGCAAGTACAGGATAGCTCTATGATAGTTGCTTTTGCTGTAGTTGAGTAACATATCTAAGAATAGCCTTGGTACTCTGTGAGCTTGGTTGTTTTCTTGCAGATGTTGCATTATTCAATTAGAAAATAACTTCAGTGCTAGAAGGGAGTGGGGTTTGCTCTCTCTATATAGTGGCTTGCCCAGTTAGCATTAGTGGGAGTGTTTTCTTCTTGGTAGTTCCTTGATTAAGCTGTTGTTTACTGTTTGATTGCTTATCTGGGTTGGTAGATTCTTGATCGGATTATTATTATTTATTGCTTGATTGTTGGTCTGGTATTAATTCTGGTGTTAATTCTAGTTTATATGGGTATTGATTGCTGGCAAGGTATTTTGGTCTTTTTGTTTCCTTTTTAATTTTAATTTGTTTTCTCTTATGAATGATATGTGAATGTTGCTTGTGTGCTTTATTGATGGCTGATTGGTCAGAATTCCAGGCTTCCAGGAATTTTTTTACCAGTTTTTGGATTTAGTCAAGCTCAGAGAGCATCAGGACTCCATGAGCTACAAATATTCTCTTCTTCTAGAACCTAAACAGCTGAACAAATTTCATATTTGGAAAAAAAAAACATTAGTTCTGGCCACCAGATGGCAATGTTTACTAAAAAAATTTTTAAAGTTGTAATACTTCAAACAGCTGATGAAGGCCATTAAATGGGCAACTTCTGCTGATCTCCAAAGAAAAGTGAGAAAACATTCAGATAAAGCTCTGTAAAAATCAGTCTTCTCAGTATGTTTAAAACCAAATAAATAATCACACTCGTTTTAAAATTATGGGTACCTAAACTACATCCACCTATTTCAAGATAAATTGCTAAAGATGCTCTTCTTAGATATGGGTAAGATAAAGGTATACAAGTTTTTAATCTATCTTTTGAATCTGATTGTATTTTTTCTAGATAGTTTAGCATGACCAAAATTTTATGTTTGCCTTCTACAGTTGTTCTTTCACTACCATCAGAGTTTAATTCTTGCAGATACCACATGAGAGTGTTCTTCACAAGTCAAACTTTAGCTGCCATTATTGTCACAGACATAGGTCTTGTAGGACTGTGGAGAAGCAGGTGGTTGATTGGGATTCAAGAGTTAGTCCAATAAAAGGACACTCCTGAATCAGTTGGTGTAAAGGTAAAGCAGTCCATTTGTCCTGAGAAGCTTCTCCATTCTGCTATTGAACTTAGACATAATTAAGACAACATCTTAGTAAATCTGTATATAAAGTAGGTCCCAAATCTAATTCCATTTATCATGAAAAAATTACATAAGGGACATATGTGAAGTAAGTTACTTTGCACAACATAACGTAATCCTGAATATCATAATTAGTCTCAGACTTACACATCTTACAATCACTACATTCCTAATCTTAAGCTGTTAGGAAAATCTGATTGGAGCGAGCAGATGGCCTTCTACTGGCTCCTTCCTGCCTCTTTAATCACGGTTTCCCAAAATACTTCACTTGGAAATAAATCTTTCAATGTGTCTCCCAGATCATTTAGACCTTCTCAGTTAAGGTCCACCCACCATTAATTCAAATCCATCAAAGTTCTTCTACCTCATTCATATGTTCACAAATTACCATGCTTAGCAGATAAGATCCTTGGTGGTGCAGTGGTTAGAATGCAGTATTGCAGGCTAATTCAGCCCACAGCCGAGAGTTCAATCCTGACTAAGGTTGACTCAGCCTTCCACCTTTTCAAGGTCGCTACAATGAGGACTCAGATGGTTGAAGCAATATGCTGAAGTTGTAAACTTCAGAGAGTTCTGTAAAGCACTATAGAGCAGTATATAAATCTAAGTGCTATCGCTATATAACTTCAAGCTTTTTCCAAACAATTATTAGTAATGAATTTATCGTTAAGGGGGAAAAAAGGTTTTTGTTACATAGACCAGGTCTTTTCCTGCTGCACAAAATATACTTGGCCTCCTCCTTGAATATTTTACGTAGTCTTTAAAACTTTATTAAACTAGGACTAATCTTAGTTTTTATTATTGGCTTTATACATTTACTTCTGATTGTTTTACTGATTTTTTAAATTCTTTTTTTTTTAATTTTAGGGAGAACTGGACTGTAGAGTTAGGCAGCAATATCCTAATAAAGTAGTATATATCTTTAGCTTTGCATTCAAGCAACAGTATTTGAGTGAAAGAAATAATAAAAATAACTTTATAAAATTGTATTATTTTTCTTTGGTAAAGCAATATAACTGTTAGAAAAAAATTAGTGGTGATTTTGCTTATTTACTTAAATTACAGCTTGCAGCATACTATATGAGATTTTTGTTAATCTAAACACAAAATATATACATGAAATGTAATACTTGCTCAGTTTTAAATAAACAGAAGTCAAATTCCTTTACCTTTAATACATTATTCAAAATTTCATAAATGCCTCCCTGAAATGCAATGCAAAATATGAAAATAAAAATGAGATAAACTAAATTTGCATTGTACATGTATCTTGTACTCAGAATATATATGTTTGGTAATTGAAAGTAAATAAAAGTATGACACAACATAAAATTTACATAAGAACATTTGCATTCAGTTATTGCTCTACAAATTATTTATCTTTTGGTTTTTAGGGAAACACAGGCCCTGTAGGTTACGAAGGTATTGTTGGTCCAGCTGGCAAACCTGTAAGTGCAGCTCATCACAACTTGAAATCTCCCTTTGTTTTTTATTCCTACATGTAATGCTTTCTCTACGTTTTTCCTAAGATACATTGTCCTTAATTCATAAACATTTTTGATGCCAAGGAATATTTATTTAAAAAGTTGCAATATATGGACATTTTATTAACTGTTCTAAAAATCAGATGTGTTTATTTTTAGCAGGAAAAAATACACATGTATAAATCTGTTCTATAGGAGAGTCCTAATTATAAGCACGAAAGCTACTTTTCATTTTTATTTTATGCTTTGGATAATAATAATAATAATAATAATAATAGTTAAATTTATTAACCGCTCCCTCTCCCCACAGGGACTCGGGGCGGTGCACAGGGAGGATAAAAACAATAAATATACAAAATACATACAAATTTAAAAACAGATTAAATTAATTCCTGTGCTAAAATCCCATTAACTAAAAATCCCTACCCCCCAAAAAACCCTAAAAACAGAGGAGTAGTTATCCCAGGCCGGCAAGGCAGAAAAAGTGTGTTTTCAATTTAAGACGGAAGGAGCGGAGATCCGTGGTGGTCCTAATATCGGGGGGGAGGTTGTTCCAGAGGGCTGGGCCCGCCACAGAGAGAGCCCTTCCCCTGGGCGTCGCCCGCTGACAAAGTCCAGTGGACGGCACCCGGAGAAGTCCCTCTCTGTGGGAGCGAATCGGTCGTGAGGATGTATGAGGCAGGATCCTATCCCGCAAGTAGCTAGGTCCCGAGCCATGGAGCGCTTTAAAGATGATAATTAATACCTTGAAGCGCACCCGGAAGACGACAGGCAGCCAGTGCAGCTCGCGCAAGAGCGGTGTTACATGGGTGTACCTTGTGGTACCCATAATTGCTCGCGCGGCTGGATGGTACTGAACCATTAAGATATATCCTTAATAAACTGAAAATTATTTGTGCAATTTATATACATAACATTTAAATTAACTATATTCAATGTAACAAAACATAACAGGACAATATTAAAATAATACTGGAATATGAATCCCCAAATCAGAAGCTACTGGGAAAAGCCAGTTTGGTTTAGTGGTTAAGGCACTGGGCTAGAAATTAGGAAAGTATGAGTTCTAGTCCTGCCTTAGACATGAAAGCCTGCTGGCTGACTTTGAACTAGTTATTCTTTTTCAGATCAATCCACCTCACAGGGTTGTTGTGGAAAAATTAGGAGGAAAGGTTCATCACCTTAAGTTATTTATAAAAATAATAAAGACAGGAAATGAATAACTAAACAAACAAATAAATAGCAGAAAGCAAGTTATGAATAATATTGGATGCAGCTGTCGATACGTCCAGAAGCTAAATAAACATTTTGTAAAGGTTTTATACAATTTATATATAGAATGACAGAACCATGAATCAAGGCAAATTTATGTTTTCAGAGCAGAGATGTTAAGATCAAACCTTGGTATTCTGGAAATCAGCAAATTTGAATGGTCTGCAAAAGGTTAGAAGGAACGAGATCTACTTCATACATTACTGGCTTACTTATTAACAAAAAGGAATGAAAATCAAATCAAAATGCTTGGAGACAACTTCCAAATAATAGATTTAATTTCAGTTCAGTTTCAGAATAAACCAATCCCAATTACTATTATCAAATCTATGCTATAACCACAGAGGCAGAGAAAGCGGAAGGCTAGCAGTTTTAGGGTGACTTAAAACACTGTGTTAACATAATATCAGAAGAAAGCATAATAGTTAAAGCAAATGAGGATTCTAGGTTAGAAGTGAAATATACTTGGAATAATAGGAAAAATTACCTTGATTTACAGATGTATAAGAATATGCCAAGAAAATTCAACATTTCTAGCAAATACCTTCCAATAAATTAAAAGAACCTCAATACATTACCTGAGAAGAAGCATCAAAATCAAACTCAGTAGGTAAACAGCAGGCAAATCTGGAAAAGCTCCATTCTGTGTGCAAAAACAAGATGTGGTTCTGACTGCAGCTCAGATCACAAATTTCTTGTAAAATTACAATTTAAACTAAAGAAAGCAAATTCATCAGACCAACAAATGCTACATTGCGATAGTCCATATTATGGGCATACAGTGAGAAATAGATCTAATAGGCTTGAAGAATTCTATACTGAAATTTGTAACAACATTAAGGATTGCATAATGAAAAATATTCTGAAATACAAACCCAAAGATGTTGAAATGTGTGTCTATGAACTATAGAAAATATCACTAACTATAGAAAATATCACTAACAAAAATGTTGAAGAAAAACCAGTTGATTTCAAGAGTAATGGCCAACCTAATAGCACATAATCATAATGGAAAACATGGTAAGAGGCTAAGCGACTGGAAAAATATCCATTTATATCCCAATATCCTCACCACTTAAAAAGCCCCTTGGGGGAGGTAGTAACATGCTCATATTATTAAAATGTTTTGTTTATCACACAGACTATTAAATAATTAAATTATTATTAAATAATTCTCTGGAATTTGTAATGCAGACATCAGTGGTACATGAAACAAGAATTGTGAAATGTACAAAGTTAATTAAAAAAAGGCAGGAATACTTGTGATCACACTGAATATTCAGTGGATAGTTTGAGAATGACTTCTGATTTGTTTTATTGATTAAACTACTTGAGCATTTGTTAAAAACTTGAGCATTTCAGTCAGGGCACCTCATCAGTTTGCTTAAAAATTTGTATGATGATCAGACAGCAACACTTAGATCAGAATATGGAGCATCTAAATGCTTCAGCAGTCATCAAGGTTGTATATTTTCCCCGTATTTACTTAGCTTATCTACTATTTCAGAGAACAAATATGATAGATCTAGCTGTATTTTAAAACTGGCAATTTTGTATTGTCAAAGCATGGTTTTCCCAATACATAGCTGTAAAAATACTAGAAACTGAAAAAAGAAAAATGAATGTTTTTGAATGTATTAATGTTATTCAATTGATACTCTTCTCACATTAATGACTAAGCAGCAAACATAGGTAAAAAAGCAATATAATAATACCAAATAAAAATACACAAAAAAGAATTGTAGTGTTAGAGAAAATTGTTGACAATTCAGTCACAAAAGACTCAATACAAACTCTAGAGTCATCACGTTCAAGCTTAAATATATGGGGACTGGGTATGTCTAGTTTAATAAAAAGAAGGATTAGGGGAGACATGATAGCAGTGTTCCAATATCTCAGGGTTTGCCACAAAGAAGAGGGAGTCAAACTATTCTCCAAAGCACCTGAGGACAGAACAAGAAGCAATGGGTGAAAACTAATCAAGGAGAGAAGTAACTTATAACTGAGGAGAAATTTCCTGACAGTTAGGACAATTAATCAGTGGCACAGCTTGTCTCCAGAAGTTGTGAATGCCCCAACACTGCAAGTCTTCAAGAAGATGTTGGATAGCCATTTGTCTGAAATGGTATAGGGCTTCCTGCCTAGGCAGGGAGTTGGACTAGATGACCTCCAAGGTCCCTTCCAACTCTGCTATTGTATTATTGTATTAATCAAGGAGAGAAGCAACTTAGAACTGAGGAGAAATTTCCTGACAGTTAGTACAATTCATCAGTGGAACAGAAGTTGCCTCCAGAAGTGGTAAATGCCCCAAGACTGCAAGTCTTTAAGATGATGTTGGATAGCCATTTGTCTGGAATAGTATAGGGTTTCCTGCTTAGGCAGGGGGTTGGACTAGAAGACCTCCAAGGTCCCTTCCAACTCTGCTATTGTATTGTATATTGGACATAGAATGTGAAGTCAAGGATTGTTGATGAAGTCTGATACTTCGAAAAATAAAAGACAAATCACCAAAATAGCCAACAGAAGAAGTTACTGGCAGCGGAAGCCTGATAATATGATGGGTCCCAAGAGTTGGAAGTGCTTCAATGACTGAACACATTTTTAAACTTTCTATGTAATTATTATAATTTACCATAGATTTGTACTAAACATACAGTAGGTGAAATATAGCGAACAGAAATACACTGAGCTATAAACTGAATTAAGGCATACATTTTAAAAACAGAAAGCTTTATTTAAAAAAAAATGCTATGTAAATTCCTTGCAAGCTTTTGTTAGTTGAGCTATAGTATAATACGCTAACTTTTTACTAAGTTATTAATTTTCATCCAGTAAAAAAGTAAACGCTTTTCTGTGAATATTCATACAGCTGAATTAATGTTGATGCATTTCTTTATATAAATGCTTAGAAATGTGTACAGCTCAGTGTGATTGAAAGCAAATGGTGGAGGATATAAAAGACTAATGTAATTTCTTTTTTTTCCCAGGGACACAGAGGAGAAAAGGGATCCAGAGGTGAAATTGTAAGTGAAACCAGTATTCATTCTTTGTGGAGAGGATTCGGATATATGTAAGGGTGTTGAGCAAAGAACTGAAATATGTTTTCAGGTTATATAAGAGATCATACTGCTGTGGTTCTAAATTGTCTCTTGCCTGGCTGATATTTTTTAATAGTACATGTCCTCCTGTCTAGTAGTGTTGGTTCACCAAAGCAAAGTGGATGCACAACAGGTGGTATGCATGTTGTTAGTGTGGTAGGATGAAATTTTTGTGTTCATTTAGTATAAGCAAACTTTTAAACAAAAAGACTGGACTGATTTATTTACTGCTGCATGGCTGGCTGGTTGGCTGGCTTTGTATATCGCTGCAGTCATTATCAACTTTGACTGGTATATGTACCCAGTATCCAGGTATCATAGCTGAATAGTTAAAATGTCTTGTCTGTACTTCCTGGTGATGATGTGTCCTGTTCAAAAGAATACAGAACAAGCCCGTTTCTATCAGCACATCAGACAGGCCAATAAAATTCACTTACTCTTGTTTAGAAAAATCACAGAGATGGAACAGAGATTTACATTTTTGCATTACATTTTTATATTGCAACTCATGAAAAGAAAGAAACCTAGAAAATGTAGGATATCTTGTACAAAGTCAGACTATTGGTTCTTAAGTGAATATATTAGTACTAGCTATACATTTTTGGATTCTTGGAACTGACATACTGTGGGACCTTTTGAGGATAAAGCACGTATGCAGGAAAATATACGTGTCCCAGGATAATATTGCAGGATCCAATCTGGGTCGATCACCAGGACCAGAGGTTTTGTCTTCTAAGCTTTCGGACTCATGCAGGAACCCATCTTCATCCAAACATCTAAAAAGCCACTTACAACAGGCACTATAAATGCACACAGGCACACAGAACAGTACACACTCTGCTAGAGAGAAGTTCCTTGAAGGTGGGCTCCAGTATGAGTCCGAAAACTCAGAAGATCAGATCCTGCATAAAGCATATACTCTATGAGTTGTAGACCTTCCTGCTAATAACTCCACTAGCTTTGGGAATGAGAATGAGAAATGGGTTTCCATTTATGCAGGAATAGTCTAAAATGCTATATTCTGCCTAATTCCCGTGAATATGTAAGTGATTCCTCCATTGTCCAGAAAACCTTAGAAATGTCTAAAGAGATTAAATATCTCTAACATAAATATTTTTTGGTCTTAATAAACTTCCAATTTTCAGGTTTCTTAGCCGAAGCCATAAAAAAGTAAAAGTGAAAAATGCACCTTTAATTCCAATGCCTATTCTGACCCTTCCTGCAATCATTTTATTAGACAAATGGTTGGTTGACTGTCTGATTACAGTACTATTAAATCACTCAATCCAGGGATTAAGAGTAATCCAACAGTACACAGCCATTTGCTGGGGTGACAATGCAATCCTCATAATAATCAAAATGTGTGCAGTGTGCTACAGTCAATATAAAACAGCAGAGAAGGTGTTGGGACTATGCAACTAAGGGTAAGTTGTGGCCAATTATTCACTCTCAAGCTAGCTCAAAGTTATGGGGATAAAATGAGGCAAGATCCTTACATGACCTCTTAGAAGAAAGGGTGAGCTATCATTGGAGTATATGCACAAATAAATTACAAATAATTTTGGAATGTGTAAGTATGAAATCAGCATATGCTTGGTGCTGATCCCAACGTTTTAGGCCAACCCTGATGAAGTAACTTTATTGATATCTGTTTATTATTATATCTTTTATGGACAAATAATGCATATTTTTCATATTCCACATCTGTCACCTTCAATTCTAAATGTTGGAAGTTGATAATTAGTTGACAACAAAGCAAACTTTACCTGCTTTTAATATATTAACATTTAATATAATTTTTACTGGAGAAATTTTGACAAGAAAAAAGCTATACAAATATTAAAAAGAAACAAAAAAATGACTAATATAAATAAGGAAGAAAATGGAAAAAGAAAATTTCAAAAAGATAAAAGGTTCCAATCTTTTTGATAATGATCATAAATACATCTGTATTTATCCTGTCCTTTAAAGTTATGGTACATCATAATTTCCTCCTTTACATATATATATATAGTATCCTTTCTGATTTTTAAACCCATAAATTGCAATCTAATTTTTCACTTTTTCCATAAGGGATTTCCTATCAGATATTAGATATATTCAAGAATGTTTTTCTCATGCAAGAAACTAGAACTATTAATCAGAACAACCACGGACTTCCGCTCCTTCCTTCTGAAATTAAAAACTCATTTTTTCCGTTTGGCCGGCCTTGGGTAGCCTCTCTCTACAGGGTCTAGCTGTTTTAATTGGGTATTTTAGCATGTTAAGGGGATTTTAGCACAGGCCCAGATTTAATTTGTTCTTAATTATATTTGTATATTTATTGTATTGTGGTTTTAGTTTTCCCTGTGCACCGCTCCGAGTCCCTATGGGGAGAGGAGCGGTCTATAAATTAAATTATTCTATTCTATTCTTCTTCTAATCATGTTCAGACTCATGGCAACTTTCAAAACAAGCACTGGTCCCGTAAATACTACTTTCTAGTCCTGATGAAACCAGACAGTCCTATGGCCTAAGCCCATTATTGTCAGTTGTATTTTTTTCTACTACACGCATATAAGATTGGAGCTTCAGGCATTTCATTTTATTGTACTTCTTCAGTGTCTAAAGATACTTTTGTTGTTTATCTGCTGAACTACATTAAATTACTCTGACATAAACTCCTAACCTCGCTAATGGTATTTCCAGTGATCTTCAGGGGAAAATCCACATCAGTATGATTTAATCTTCTGGTCATGGCAATTAGACCTTTCTTCCATTTTGACATTCTTTGCATGAGATTTGTCAGAGAAGAATTACACATAAATTCTTGGCAGCACAAAGCAATTAGTTTAGCCTTCACAAGAGCAGAATGTTTTTTATTTCCAATTATGTTGAAAACCATTAAGAGAATTTCATTCAGTTATGTATTACATCTGATTGTATTATTCTAAGGATGGAGGGAAAGATTTCGTAGATTCTGTTGTTATTTACTTGTGAACTTTTTTTTCTTAAAGTGGTGCAGAAAAGCATTTGCTAAACAGTTTCCATTTCTTTCTATGAATTAATAGACAATTAAAGAACATTTCTTATGTAGGGTGAGAATGAAAGCAATTTGGAACTTGTGCTCTCACAAGTCAGCCATCTTGAGCAACTGAGAATATTTAATTAATCAGCTGTAATAAACTTATGGTTGCCCAATCCAGAATAAAAAGAATGTAAAACAAAGTAAAGCATATTTCCTGCCTGTGGAAGCATATGAAAAAATTGTAGGCCTTTGTGCTAACAATCAAATGAGTTGTGTATGGAAATTCTCAGTCATCCAGGTCATGGTTGCCGAAAGACGCTTTCTCAACACTTTTTTCTTATCCAAGGAGCTTCTTCAGTTCTCAGTTCAGTTCTTCAGAACTGAAGAAGCTTCTTGGATGAAAAGCAAAATGTCTTCAAGGAAAAACAAAGAAAATCCAGTTAGCTTTTAAAAGCATCTTTGGGACAATTAAATGAATTATTGAAGTAGTATTATCTTCATAATTATGTTGTTAAAAGTAATTCATATTTTAATACTTTCACCAACAATTTTTATTTTGGTCCTTGCCAAAATTTAAGCAGATTTAGAAGAACAATTCTGCACGTAGCAGGGAAATATTATAAACTTAGGTTAATACATGCAGCAGTCTGACGTTAGAATTCGAAAAGTAAGAACATTTATCAGTGGACTCTTTGGATTCCTGCATGTTCTACATTTTATATTATTAAGTATACTACTAAGTTTATACCTTAATGCTTCTGCTAAGCTAATAAAATGCAACATTGAAAGAAGCCTGCTATTACTTCTATTGGTTGCGAACATATTTTTACCTCAGGATCGCTCGGTTTTTTCTTTCACCCCACATTTTAAGAGGGAAATTGTAGTCTTTCTTACCTGTCATCTCAGAGCTTCACTAAAAAGCAATAGTTGGCATAAGGCAGGGGTCCCCAACCTTTTTTGCACCAGAGACCGGTTTCATTTTAAAGAAAGTTTTGCGGACCAGCTGAGTGGCTCAGCAGTCATGTGACTGGGTGGGCGTGGCCAACTTGGAAAATGTGAAACTCACTTAACAATGGTCTTGGTTAACAACCAAACTTTTGGGCTCAATTGTGGTCATAAGTTTCTTTCTTTCTTTCCCTCTTTCTCTCTCTCTTTCTTTCTCTTTCTCTCTCTTTCTCTCTCTATTTCTCTTTCTTTCTTTCTCTTTCTCTGTCTCTTTTTCTTTCTCTCTTTCTTTTTTCTTTCTTTCCTTTCTGTCTCTTTCTTTCTCTCTTTCTGTCTTTCTCTTTCTTTCTCTCTCTCCCACTTTCTTTTTCTTTCTTTCTTTCTCTTTCTATCTCTCTCTCCTTCGTCCGCCCATCTGTCACTGTGTGTGTGTGTGTGTCTGTCTCGCATTCACACACTTAATCACTCATTCTGTGTCTCTCTTTCTCTCCCTCCCTTCCTCCCTCTCTCTCTCTGTGTCTGTCACTCTCTGATTCCCCCTCCCTCCCTGTCTCTCTCTGTGTCTGTGCCTCTGTCTGTCTGTCGTCGTCCCCGCCCCTCCCTCCCACGGAGCCTCCTCAGGCCGGTCCGCCACGCTCACTCGCCTTAGCCTGCCCCGCCCGCTCGTTCGCTCGCTCAGGCTCCGTGTGTGTGTGGGGGAATTGGCAGCCGGTAGGAAGGGCTGCTGCTGCGGCGCCTAGGAGTCCCACCGTCGACGAGGGTGGAGGAAGAGCCGCACTCCAACGGTGCGAACAGCCGCGCCTGCGCTCTCCCACGCGCTCTGCCCAGGGGGCTTCCCCCTCCTCCTCCTCTCCGGCCCTGCGGCCCGGTTCCTACCAAGCCACGGACCGGCACCGGTCCGCAGCCCGGGGGTTGAGGACCCCTGGCATAAGGGCTGATTTCAGAGAAGGTAGTTACTCTGAAATTTGTTTATTGTCATTACTAGCTGTACCTGCCACGCGTTGCTGTGGCCAAGTTTGGTTAAATGAAAGTTTCCCTTCATAGATCCTCTCAGTGACCCCCTTCCTTCTCTGCCTCGGTTTCCCCTCCCTCTCCCTCCCCCCTCTCTTACTCTAACTACCTACCTACTGTATTTTCCCTCTCTCCCTCTACCTACCTACTTACCTACCTACCTACTGTATATTTTCCTCTCTCTCTCTATCCCCCTGCCTACATACCTACCTACCTACTGTATTTCTCCCCCCCTCTCTCTATCCCTCTACCTACCTACCTACCTACTTACCTACCTACCTAGAGAGAGAGGAGAGAGAGGCCGCTGACTCGGCAGCGGCTTTGGGGGGGGAGTTGGCGGAGGAGGGGGAGTAGCAGCTGCGGAGGAGGAGAGAGAGGCTGCCGAGGAGGC
This sequence comes from Rhabdophis nuchalis, assembly GCA_039707465.1. NCBI lineage: Eukaryota > Metazoa > Chordata > Lepidosauria > Squamata > Natricidae > Rhabdophis > Rhabdophis nuchalis. Next base: position 88,002,557 of record CM077644.1, on the reverse strand, counting down.
AACCATCGCAGGTATGATGCAGACCTCTCCACCGCTTATGTAAGTGACATGAGCTGAAAAGCAGCTGGGTGGGAGGGGCCGTGAAGGGGAGGGGGGCGAGTGAGCGAGTGAGGGAAACACACAGAAGAGCCACAGTTTTACATTTGTGTGGCATGTACCTGGCACCAGTGTGCCATCCACACAATCTGTACGTATCATTGGTGCTGCACTTGTAAGGAACGTTGTGTGAAAATTTGGTGGCGGTTGGTGCAGTAGTTTCTGAGATTAGCGGTTTTGAACAAACTCATAGTTAACTTTTTATTTATATAGATTATCCTTACAGTACAACATTCCCCTATACCTTCCAACAATGAATATACCATTGAGAGAACTGAAGGACCACATTAGGGACATATTGTCATGAGAAAAATCTATGTGGTCATGAATTATGAGTTCATACTGACTTAATGGCACCCAATCAATTAATCATGTCTTTCAGAGCTATTTTTTCTTAAATTTTAGAGATGGGTAAAAAATTGGATTAAATGCAAAATTAATCCAACCAAAGAAAAATACCAAAGCTCCTTCTCTGACCCTAGAGCTCAGCTTTTGAAAAAGATCCCTTGTTGTTGTTTTTTTCATCCTGATTTCACAATTGCTTTTCTGAGGAAGATATTAAAATGTCAGCTATTTTCAGCTCTTGAAGAAAGAGCTGGTTTTAAAAGGAAAGACTAATAATTTAAAGGCATCCTGTTCTGACATGACATACTAGTGGTTTCAAAAGTGCTTTTTTAAAAGGCAACTGGACTTACATTTTTTTCCTTGAGGAAGAAGACATTTTGTTTCTAACGCAAGAATCTTCATACATTCTGGCTGAATGATTGGGTGCGGTGGTGGAAGGATTAGTTCTGCCAGGACATATGAGTGGATTTATTTATTATAACCCAATACATATTAGATGATACTTAACTTGTGCAACATTTTTAGGTTTTTTAATATAAGTCTTTAAGTACCTGTTTATGTACTACATAAAAGGCAGTTTGGTGTAGCGGTTTAAGGCACCAGGCTAGAAACTGGGAAACTCTGAGTTCTAGTCCCACCTTGGCCACAAAGCCAGTAGGGTAACCTTGGGATAGACACTTTCTTTTGACCCTAGAAAAGAAGCAATGACACACCACTTCTGGAAAAACTAAGAAAAGCGCAGGGACTTCTCCAGGTGGTGTCCAAGAATTGGATACAATTTAGTGGAAGAAAAAAAAACGTACTATGGCACAGTATGAGTACAGCACAATTATTCAAGTCTGACATTATTTCAACAGCAATGCAAATTCATTTTTTAAGGAAGCTTGTATATTTGGGAAGTATTTGTCCTTCTGTAGGCAATAAATGTTATCTTCTGTAAAATAGATTTGCAGACAGTTGCATCTGACAGCTGCATGGAATTGTTTTAGAATAACATTTTAACTGACTGGGGATTATGCAAAATGCTTGCTGCCTGTGTCTCTGGTATAATTTAATTAATCAATTGTAAATGACCTCCAAATATATACAAGGAAAGAAAAATAAAATAATATGATTTATCCAGTCTTATTGGGTTGCCATCTTTTAGAAGGGATTGTAGATTTAAAAACAACAGTATAGAATAGCTTTATAAATACACAGTACATACTTTCAGGAACTTAGATAAATGGTCTACAGTGTATTGAGAAATAGCTCCTATTTAATTCGGGCCATTTACATTTAGTTTAATATTTGAAGGGAGTTACATTTAATTACAAAGTAAGACATGAAGATTTAAAGTAATCCTACTGAGACATTTTTATTATCTCTCTTTTTTTTTCATTCAGGGCCCTCAAGGACCCCGTGGTCGTCCAGGTCTGCCTGTAAGGAATCAAAATACTATCAAAAGACATGATTGTATATCACCCAATTTATATAACATACAATCTTGTAAACTCTCTTTTTCCCTTTTATTTCTAGGGTCCACCAGGAGCACCTGGGCCAAGAGTAAGATCCATTTATTTATTAGAATAACTTTATCATTGGATAATAAAGCGGAAGGATAAAAACCTAACCTTCGAAGCGTTTCTCTATAGTCATTATTTAAATGGAAATGATTTGATCCTGCTATAGTTCTGCTTCCATTTTTATTATCTTAAAAGCCACCCAGAGTCCTTTTGATATGATATGGCTGACAAATAAATTTAATAAATAAATAAATATGGTCATTGTACAGATAACATGTAGAACAGCATCTCTGCAAATCTTCTTGAAAATAAGACTGATTTAATTCAAGGAAGTCATTACACAAATTGTCAGTTCAAAATATATCCATGATTAGTGATACCATTTCTTATTTTTCATATTTTTTGTTACTTTTATAAAATGGCTCATTTTATGTGCATTTATATCGCAATACTTGAATCATGAAAAATATAAATTTCTTCTGCTTATCCTGCATTTGAAATAATTATTCTTATGAAATACAAATACCATTTTTATAGTTTCCCATCATCGCTTCAATATCTCAAGCACTTTCCTGTAGCCTTTGCAGTTCAGCACTGCCAATTTTCTTGAGTGCCCTGGAGCATCAAATGTAAATAATACGATGAGAATTTGATGTTCTTGCATACCTAATAACTGTTCTTAATTATGTAGAAAGCTATGTGATTGATTTTTGAATTTTTTGCCAATGATATTACTAATAAGAAACATTTTGATTTTATGCAGAAACAAATAGACATGAGTGCCACTATTCAAGCCTTGCTTGAATCAAATGCTGCCTTAGAAATGGAGGTAACAATATTTGCACATTGAAACTGATAAATTATACACATTAGAATAGCATTTCAAGAATAAGATATGCATAATTTTTAAAGGCTTTATTTTATTACAGATTTTCAAATATTATATTAGTTTGTGGTGAAAGCATTGAATGGCAAACTAGAAAAGGATATATGAGCCTTTTAGCCTGAATGCTTAAGAAATCATACAACTGTTTAACACCAAATTATTTAGATTGGTGTAAACAAAACAAAAAAGAGATGACATGTCCTCATCTCATAAGGAAATGTTATAGCATTGGTACACTTTAATATAGAAAAGGATTAAACGGGGATTGGAACCAAACATGATATAGCAAAAATCATCTATATAAATAAAATATAAAATAGTTTGTACGAAGCCGCTAATCTCAAAAACTACTGGACCAATTTACCTCAAATTTTCACCCAATGTTCCCAAGGACTTCCGATAATAGAATACGTACTCATTTTGTGCCTAGCACATGTGTGTCATGTACACAAATGTAAAATGTACCCACTGATCAGGTTTTCCCTTCCCTGTAGCCCCGCCCATCAGGCGGCTTTTCAACTGTCATTTCCTCAGCAATGTATGGAGGACTCTTAGGGCCAAAAAGGCACTGAGATAGCAAACTCCCAGGTGGCCCATAGAGAGAGAGAGAGGGAGAAATACAGTTTAATAAAAAGAAGGATTAGGGGAGACATTATAGCAGTGTTCCAATATCTCAGGGGTTGCCACAAAGAAGAGGCAGTCAAACTATTCTCCAAAGCACCTGAGGGCAGAACAAGAAGCAATGGGTGAAAACTAATCAAGGAGAGAAGCAACTTAGAACTGAGGAGAAATTTTCTGACAGTTAGAACAATGAACACCTTGCCTCCAGAAGTTGTGAATGCCCCAACACTGCAGGTCTTTAAGAAAATGTTGGATAGCCATTTGTCTGAAATGGTATAGGGCTTCCTGCCTAGGCAGGGAGTTGGACTAGATGGCCTCCAAGGTCCCTTCCAACTCTGCTATTGTATTATTGTAATACAATATTGAAATACAGTAGGTAGGTAAGTGGGGGGATAAATAGATACGGAGAAACACAGTAGGTAGGTAGGTAGATAGAGTGATAGATAGAGAGGGAGAAATACAGTAGGTAGGTAGGTAGAGGGATAGAGAGAGGAGGGGAAATTCAGTAGATAGGTAGGTAGGTGGATAGATAAAGAGGGAGAAATATAGTAGGTAGGTAGATAGGTAGGTAGGTAGGTAGGTAGGTGATAGAGAGGGAGAAATATAGTAGGTAGGTAGGTAGATAGGGGGATAAATAGAGAGGGAGAATTACAGTAGGTAGATAGGGGGAGAAAGGAAGAAATACAGTAGGTAGGTAAGTAGAGGGATAGACAGAGAGGGAGAAATACAGTAGGTAGATTAGGTAGGTAGGTAGGTAGGAGGATAGATAGATAGATAGGGAGAAATACAGTAGGTAGGTAGGTAGGTAGAGGGATAGATAGATAGGGAGAAACACGGTAGGTAGGTAGGGGGATAGATAGATAGGGAGAAATACAGTAGGTAGGTAGGGAGAGGAATAGAAAGAGGGAGAAATACAGTAGGTAGGTAGGGAGAGGGATAGATAGAGAGGGAGAAATACAGTAGGTAGGTAGATAGAGGGAGAAAGGAAGAAATACAGTAGGTAGGTAGGTAGAGGGATATAGAGAGAGGGAGAAATACAGTAGGAAGGTAGGTAAGTAGGTAGGTAGGTAGAGGGATAGATAGGGGGAAATACAGTAGGTAGGTAGATAGGGGGATAGAGAGGGAGAAATACAGTAGGTAGGTAGGTAGGTAGGTAGGTAGGTAGAGGGAGAAAGGAAGAAATACAGTAGGTAGGTAAGTAGAGGAATAGAAAGAGGGAGAAATACAGTAGCGGTAGGTAGGTAGAGGAATAGAAAGAGGGAGAAATACAGTAGGTAGGTAGGTAGAGGAATAGAGAAAGAGGGAGAAATACAGTAGGTAGGTAGAGGGATAGAGAGGGAGAAATACAATAGGTAGGTAGGTAGATGGAGGGAGAAAGGAAGAAATACAGTAGGTAGGTAGGTAGAGGGATAGATAGAGAGGGAGAAATACGGTAGGTAGGTAGAGGGATAGATAGAGAGGGAGAAATACAATAGGTAGGTAGGTTGGGGGTTATACGGTGGTTGTGTGTATGTGTGCAGGTGTAGATCTACACACAGATTGGTTGGTCATTTAACCAAACTGGGCCATAGCAACACGTGGCCGGGTATAGCTAGTAGAATTATAAAAATGGAAGGAACTACTTACGTCAATCCACATGCTTCCTCCGTGAAGGGAGCCAAATTAAATTAACTTTGACAGATAGTTACCCAGCTCTGCTTGAACACATCTAGCAAGTGTAAACTTATCACCAGTCGGAATAATTGTTTCCACTGTCAAATTGATATTTGACAAATTTAGAAGATTTAGAACATTCAATCAGAATTTGCTTTCTGTCACTTCATGTCCATTATTCTATAGATTGCACATCAGGGTAATAGAAAACAGATACTAATCTTAGTAAGAGATATCCACTATGTAATTAAATAATGTTAACTTTTCCAGTTCTTTTCATCTCACAAAACTTAATTTATAATCTCTTGATCATCTATGTTACTCTTCTTTGACGCTGTTCCAGTTTGTGTGAAGCCTTCAGGCATGGTGCCCATAGTGGCAATACTTGTGCAAAAGGGGTGGGGGAAGAGGGGTTATTGTCCAGTCACACAAATTTAAAATATTACCGTATTTTTGGTAATCTGGAAAATGATAGTTATATTGAACTAAAATTATTTGTCTTTTTTATAGCCATAGCTTATGCTGACACATATTCAGCAAATAATCAATTGCTATACCAAGTTTTTTAAAAAAACCATATTATTACCAAGTCAGATCCAATTATGACAAATCTTCAAAACCTTTTATATGAGGCATACCATTTCACACCATTTAGCTTATTTTTCTGCAGTATTTGTCATAAATCAGAAACTCCAGATTTTCAATTATAAGTAGAATTTAGATTGGTAATTGACCATGTCCCAGTACATTGACATTTTTTTTTTGCAATAATATACATTTTATTTTATTTTTCTTTGGCAGAATTATCAGAACACTGAAGTGACTTTCTTAGACCACAGTGCCAAAATATTCAAAACATTACATTATCTGAGCAATTTACTCTATAGCATCAAAAACCCATTGGGAACCCGAGATAATCCAGCACGTATCTGCAGAGATTTGCTCAACTGTGAACATAAAGTGTCTAATGGTAGGTTTCCAATCACATTAAAAATTCAATAAGTCTTAAACTTTATACAGCATTTGCTTTGTTTAGAATGTAGAGGTCCATAGCAACTGATTATTTTTTATTATAGAATTGTCCATTTTGCATTAGATTTAAAATTGTTTTATTTCAGATGCTATGTCCAAAATTGCTTAATTTGTACATGCAAAGTTTAATCTATAAAAGATATATACAGTATATACCTCCTTTATAATCTAGCTGGTTTGAATTTGCTGGCCTAAAATACTGCTTGTAAATCCAAAGGACTCTTCCGTTCTCAAAGTTTCTAATTCTATAATTGTATGAATTCTTCTGTCAGTGTTGTGAAATCTGGAAACATAGACACAAATAAAGAATATTCTCATCATTAACACACACTATTTGTAGTTTCTTTGACTATAGTTACAGAAATAATAATTACAAAGAAAAATGAATAGTATAGAGTCTTTTTCTCACAACTCAATTAGAGCTAGTTGAGCCACAGTACAGTTATAGGTAGTCCTCGGGTTACAAATTGGGTCAAGGCCTGCTGTTACTAAGCACTACGGTCATAAAGCGCTATGTCACATTGCTTGGTGACAACAGTCAAGGGAGTCCCCGTTGCCTTTGAAACATTATAGGTCATTAAGGAGCAGCAAGAGACCCACAGGTGCATGCAAACACCAGAAGGTCAAGGGAAGGAGGGTGGGAGTGCAAGTGCAGGGTAGGAGGATATGGGTGTGAATTCAGCAATGTTGAGGGGAGGAGAATGTGGGTGTGTCCAAGAGCAAAGAGATCAAGAAGAGGAGGATATGGTATGCAGGTAGGTGACTTATCAAAACAAGTTGTGGAATTCTCTGCTGGCTTCCACATTTACTTTGGTTGTGGGAAGCTGATAGGGAAGGTGGCAAATGGCTATCACATGACCACAGGACACTGTAACCATTTTAGTGAGAGCTGGTTGCCAAGCACCCAAATCGCAAACAGGTAACTGTGGGAATACTGTGATAGGTGGAATTTTGAAAACCAGTTTTAAGTACCCTTTGTTCAGTACAGTGCCATTGCAACTTTGGTCACTGAGTGAATGGTCCGTAATCAAAGACTAACTGTATATCTAACTCTCTTCTTTCTTCCCCTATTTTTGGAATCTGAAAACATATAAGGCAGTGATGGTTAACCTTTTTGTTGTTGCATGCCCAAAGCGTGTGTGCAGACCCATAATGCAATGCATACTTGACCCCCCCCATGCTCCCCACCACATACGCACATGACCTCCTGTGCTCCCCTGCACATGGGAGTCTCCTTGCTCATCTGTACATGCATGCATGAGCCCCACATATGCATGTGGCCCCACACATGAGTGTGTGTCTTGCGTGTGCGCTGTGCATGCATGGCAGAGACCAGTTGGGCAGCAGGAGGCTTGAGCTGAACTGGAGGGCTCTGCCCGCAGAGAGGGCTCTGCATGCTACCTGTGGCATATGTGGGCATATGCCACCATATAAGGGCAGAAGAAAATTTAAGACTGAAGATTTTTCTGTTCAAGAAGCTAGGGTTTTCCCTGGGAAAAAACGTATTTTAGAATTTGTCTGCCTTTTATTTTCTCAACTGACAGGAAAATATTGGATTGATCCAAATATTGGGTGCCCTTCAGATGCTATTGAAGTTTTCTGCAACTTCACTGCTGGTGGCCAGACATGTTTATCTTCTATATCAGTCACAAAGGTAGATGATTTCTGCAACAACTATACATTTGTGTTCTTTCTGCAGTTTTATTTATTTATAAGAGTTGGAATTTTCCTGTAGAATTTGGCTTGCCAATCATTAAAAATATCTTCCCTTTTGCATATTTTGCAATATTCCTGCATAGTTACAAAACAAATGGACTTATTTCTCTTAGGTAGAGGCAGCTAACACATAAGAAACAAGGTTCCTCTTGCAATGGAACATATTTGATCATGAATTAAATACATGCTCTTAGCTAAATGTTTAAAGAAAGAAAGGGGTAAGCTATGATTTATAGAAGTGATGGCAAACCTTTTTGGCACCGAGTTCTAAAAAGGGAGTGTGCGTGCCAGTGCGTTCTGTGCGCGGGCGAGTGCTTGTCTGGACCGCCACCCAGAGAGGAGCTGCTCAGGGGGCATGCGCGCACTGGAAAATGATTTTCTGGTTTCTGGCGCACATACACATCAGCCAGCAAATCTTCTAGTTACTGGCACACATGTGTGCACGTTGATCAGCTGGCCAGTGTATATGCTCACGCAGGAAAATGGAAGACCAGTTCTTCCAGTTTCCGGCACTGCCACATGCACAAGGCCAGTTGATCATTGCATGTGTATGCATGCCAGAAACCCGGAAGAGGAATGTCCGATGTCGTGCGTGCCAGGCAACATGGCCCCACGTGCCACTTTGGTCACACATGTCATAGGTTTGCCATCACGGATTTATAGTATAGTCATCAAATATGTCAATGTATAACCCATACGTCCTATGCATTCTTACTCAGAAATAATATGCAGAGATTGTTAAAAATTGGTTCGATAAGGGCCTTATCATGCTTTAAGGTTACATGGAGAACAAAGCCTTATTTATTACTAGCATAGCAGTACTATTATTTAATAAATTTTGTTCCCTGTGTCTATCACATTTCCTAAAACATTTAGTGAACTTAGTGGAAACAAAGAGGAAAAACAAGATAAAAATGGCCTTTAAAAAAATAAAGTCTGATTCTTAGTATTGTTCTAGCCCTGAAATTGATGATTTTGTAGTTGAAGAACCATTAGAAATTCAAGCCAAATGTCAAAGTCAGGGCCTAAACAAGGTCCATATGGAAACAACAACTTGAAAAGCAGAGTATGCAGTGTTGTTTTTTCCATCCCCATTATGTAATCTTCCTCCTCGTATTTATATTGCGTAAATCCGGTTTTGTAAGAAAAGGAAGGAATATGCTTATGGTGCCTGAACAATTTAACAGATTACATACCAATAGTTTGTTATTGCAATGGAATTTTTAATGAATAATTATATATTAAATATATCTAAACTCTCCGTATGATTTGGGGTTATGAACTGCCACCATATTTTCTATAATAATGTTTATTTTTGTTAAATAGTTGGAATTTAGCATTGGAAAAGTACAGATGAACTTCCTTCACTTACTTAGTTCAGAAGCAACCCACACGATTACAGTTCATTGCCTAAATACCCCAGTGTGGAAAACTAATGAACTACATGATCAGAAACCTTCCCTGATCTTCAAAGGATGGAATGGTGATATTTTTGAAGCAAACACGCTGCTTGAGCCAAAAGTTCTTATGGATGAATGCATGGTGAGCCATATTTATGGTAGTCATTACTGAAAACGTTAATACAAAGAATACTTTCTAATTTTCTCATATATGCATTTTGGCCACAAACGATATGGATTCCATTTCTTAAACATCCAACTAAAAATGTGAAATGTCTATATTATAAATTATAATGAATTTAGAAAATCATAAAAACTGAGATTAACACTAGAGATTAGGTATGATTTAAAATCTGGATATTCTTAAACAGAAGTCTAACATGTTGTATCCATAGGCTGCTTAACTTTTGCAGCCTATGTTTGATTCCAATGTGCTAGATATATTGGGATTCCATTTTCTGTTATACATTCAAAACTTTTGTAGACATTTGCACTCTCTAATTCCACAAAGGAGCAAGAGATGAGCAAGAATGCAGATCTGATTCTTTTATACCAGCTCATATTTTTTTCTGCCCAAATTCATAATTGCAACTCCTATTGCTATTATGTATATACCCAAGATGACAATCATAAAAAATGTTTTAAAAATAAAAGTTACTTTGTTTTAAATTAAAATGCTCATGGCTAGTCATGGAAACCTGGAAGATCTCATTTTTTCCAATGAGTATTGAATCACCTCTGGTTTATGAACAAAATGTACTCCAAATACTTCTCTTTTTTTGGAAATTCTTACGAATCTCAGTTTGCAGATAGATGGCAGGATGACAAAAAGAACAGAAAGCTATGCAGTGGAAGTGGAAGTAAATGAAATAGATATAAATATTTTTCTTCCAATACTTAGCTTTCCAATAGCAATTACATTTATTTATTTATTTATTTATTACATTTATATTCCACTCTTCTCCCAGGTAGCTTAGAATGCTGTTTATAAGGAGCATGATTTGACTGTAATTTATAAAACTTGGAGATTACAGAAAACAACTGAAAAGGGTAGTGTATAAAAAGGTTTTTTTTTTTAAATTGAGAGTGGTGATGCCTGCATATCAATTTTGCTTCCTGGCAAACACCTGAACCACCAGTGCATGCAGTTTTCAAAAGTGGTCTGCCATAACCTTCTTTCTAGAGCTGAAAAAGATTGACCCAAACTCACCCAACTGGTTTCATGCCAAGGCAGGATTAGCATTCATGGTTTCCCAGTATCTAGGCTGATTCTTTAAACATTACACTGAATTGCTAAATAATGTTATCTTAAATAGTAAAAGAAATCTCAGTTCTCCTTTTAAAACTTTGCAACAACTCCTTCTCCACATATTTTTTAATTCCCTCCATATACAAGTGGTCCTCAATTTACAAAAGTTCATTTAGTTCAAAATTACAACGGCAATGAAAAAAGTGACTGATGGCTGTTTTTCATCAATCTGCAGCATCCCCATGATCATGTGATCAAAATTCAGACACTTGGCAACTGACTCACATTTATGACGGTTGCAGTATCCCGAGGTTCACGTGACCTCCTTTTGTGACCTTCTGACAAGCAAAGTAAAAGGGGAAGCCACAATCACTTAACAAACATGTTACCAGCTTAATACCTGCAGTGATTTCACTTAACCACTATGGCAAGAAAAGTCATAAAATGGGACAAAACTCATTTAACAAATGTCTCACTTAGCAACATAAATTTTGGGTTCGATTGTGGTTGTAAGTCAAGGACTACCTGTAGTGTGACCTCATTCTCATTGTATCGCTATGCTATGGCTCTTACCTTCCCCTTCAAATTTTAAGCGGTGACTCCAACCATCAAAACGTTGCCCACTATATCATTTTTTTTTTTAATTCACATTTCTTGCAGTTTCCCCACATTTTCCACAATAGTGGAAAAAGTATAATGAGCTATTTCAGGTCAGCAGAATCAAAATCCAAAGATTTTGGTTATATTACTTTTCACATGAAACAATATTCCGAGCAATTCCTGTGTGATGAATCAGGAAAGGCAAGGATGTCATTCTGTCCCTTCAGGATCTCCATATCCCTCCAGTCCTATTTTGCCTGCTGCCTTCACTTCCCTCTTTTCCTTCAGTTATGATAGCTGCTGCTGATGAAAACTTATTTTCAGATCAGATCAAAACATTTAAAACAGTATTTTGTTAAAACGCCCTTTCCAAAATAGTTGTTTATGCACATAAGTATGCATGGAACATCTACATATCTTTGGTGATAACTATTGCTTCTTTCTTGATTTTATCTGTAAAGATTATACAGAATTAAAATCTTGTATGATTTTAAGTTTTCTTTTATTGCAGATTCAAGATGGCAACTGGCACAAAACCCAGTTCTTTTTCCATACTCAAGACACAAATCAACTACCGGTTGTTCAGGTTCATCCATTTTCTCATCTCAATCAGGGACAACAGCGATACATAGAAAGTGGCTTGGTGTGCTTTCTCTAGGATTTTGACTAAACCTCTTCATATCGCCATATACAGAACGCAAGAAATAATTACAAAACTGTGGAACAATTGTACAGCAACATGCTGGTGATTTCTTTAAAGAATCTCAGGAAGAAAAAGACTTCCTCCTATGAAGGAGAAATGGCTTCAAAAAGAAACTTTTGACAACATTAATAAAATATTTAATTTTTGGTTGGTGCTTTTTATGATATTCTCTGAACCAAAGAATATACATATATGGAAATTCTTCTTGATTTTATTATCAGCACTGTCCAGGACACCTTAAAGAAAGATGGAAGAATGCAGTAAAATGGAGCAGTATGGTTTATGCTCCCAAATGTGCAATAGCTTATGTTATACTGACAATGAGTTAGGCCGCCATAAAATCCCTTAAACACTTTAGTTGAATGATGGTCCTTTTCGGACACAAACATCTTCACAGATGATCCACTACCTCTTTTGTGTTTCCTGTTTGTGTGGCCTGGCGCTCCATATATAACATAAAGTGTTATTTTTTCTTTACTTTTTTTTTTAGGCTGTATGTGCTGGTTACATCAAAGGAACTCTTCATTGTAAAATTGTGTCTTAAAAATATTTGGTCACATAGTTCATGATAACTGAAAACATTAATTTATGTGAAAATCTTGTTTTGAAAATATTTCTGTCTGTAACATGAAATGGATGGGACAGACATATCTGGTGCTTATAAAAAGAACAGAATTTTGTACTTTTAGAAGGACTATGTACAATGATCTTTAAAGATGTTAACTTTCCAGGGCAATCTATATATCTTGTGTAAATATTTTGTAACTGTTGAAAATCTTAATACACCATATATTTAAATGGCTATTAAATTATACTCTTAAATAAGTCACTTTGGAAATGTTGTGCTTTTGTGCCAAAATAGTTTGTTTTTATGACCCTAACCTTAACATAAATGCTTTTTAACAAAGTTTAAATAAATAGCAGATAGTTTAATATTCCCCTTCAAAGAAAACATGCCAATTTTGCTTCCCTTTAGATGGGATGGGGTGTGATAGATTTATTATCCATTTAAATAAGCTTATTGCAGCATGAATCTGAAACATTTTACTAAATAGTAATGGCCAGCAGAATAAAATATATAATGTATAACTTCAAGCAGTGGGAAAGATTAAAGGTTTAAAGCATCTTTTTGACCACAGAAAGGAAACACATCTTTACACCAGTTTTCTCTGATTTTCTACTTTTTCAGACATTGTTTTTACCCATGAATTCATAGATGCACTTCTACTACACGCATCCTAACCACTTGCAAATCTAGAGCAACTGCTTTATCTTTATTGGATCCACAGGGACTAGTTAGAGGTAAAAGGCACAAATTGATTAGTCCTGCTATATATTAGTCAGGCTAGCTATTTAATAGACTTTTAACTGTATTTTATGTTTTATATCATTGACTTTTATTAGTGCCTGTACACCGCCCTGAGTCCCGAAAGGGAGGAGGGCTGTATAAAAATTTAATATATTATTATTATTATTTTTATTTTTATATGGATAATACAGAATCAAAATTTTGTTGTTCAACATTTATCATTTTAAATGTCAAACTTTTGTAGAGTAATCCTTTTTTACCTTTTACTAGCCAAATACGTTTTTATTTAGTTTTCATTTATCACAAGACTTAATTGATTTATCTATATAAATAAAAATGTAACTATGAGTTTGTTCAAAACCGGTAATCTCCGAAAGTACTGCACTGATTGCTTCCAAATTTTCACACAAGTTTCTTACAAATACAGCACCAATGATATATATAGACTGTGTAGATGTCACACCTGTGCCAGGTACATGCAACAGAAATGTAAAAAATGTTGGTAGATGGATACAGAGAGAGCAGTGAACCACAGGATGACATAATACAAAATGTCATAATACTCTGTCCATAAGATTCAAGGAGAAATACGGTAGGTAGGTAGGTAGGTATAGGGATAGAGAGAGGGAGGGAGAATGCGGTAGGTAGGTAGAGGGATAGAGAAAGAGAGGAAGGAATACAGTAGAGGGATAGAGAGAGAGAGGCCGAGGGCAACAGAGGCCATCGCCCATCCCTTCGGAATGGCACTCGCCTATCTCTCAGGACCGACTGACCCATGTTCAACTGCTGTTCACATGGAACCCTTCTCCACTTTAAAGTAGGTAGGTAGGTAGAAGGAGAGAGGGAGACGTAGGTAGGTTGGGGGTTATACGGTGGTTGTGTGTACGTGTTTGTGTGTGCAGGTGTAGATCTTCACACAGATTGGTTGGACATTTAACCAGACTGGGCCACAGCAACGCGTGGCCAGGAATGGCTAGTAAAATATATTTTCTTGTTCCAGAAAAAAAATATCCTCTAAATACTCAAATTAAGAGACAAGATGGAACCAAGTTATATTACTTTAGGTATCCGAATCTGGAAATACTCATTCTGCAATTATACAAAGAACTTTACATCCTTGGATATAATGGTTCATCAGTTGATGAATTATATTATTCCACATGTTGCTCCTAATTGCTCAGTTACTCTTGTTTCTGGTATTAGACTATTCTGAAACATTAATGTTGATGGTGGTAATAGTGGTGGTGTCTCTTGCTTGAGCAGCAGGTTGGACTAGAAGGTCCCTTCCAACTCTTGTTATTCTTCCTGTTGAGCTTGATTACTGACTTCATATGATATAGACATACTGTTTTTCTGACAACAATATATATCATACCCAGCAACACTGGCAGGGCAAGGTACTACAGTGCTTCTCAACCTTGGCGACTTGAAGTCCTGTGGACTTCAACTCCCAGAATCCCCCAGCCAGCAGAGCTGGTTGGGGAATTCTGGGAGTTGAAGTCCATAGGACTTCAAGTCGCCAAGGTTGAGAAACACTGAGGTACTATATAAACGGAGCAATATACCAATACCATTACTACTCATTGCAGACTTCTCTGCCTACGGCCAAAAGCACCATTTTTGCATGATTCCTCAACAAGGAAAGAGGGACTCCTCCATCCCTTTTCCCTACCCGGGTCTGCCAGGGGCGATTCCTCATCCGTTCCCACTTCCAAACACTTGAGCCCGGGTCAATCAACCCTAAAAGTCGCGCGGCGCCCTGCAGGGGCGGGGCTTCTTCCTGGTGCTTCTTTTCTGCGCGGTCGCTAGGGGGCGGTGTCTTGAGCCGCGTCGCGCCGGTCTAGGCTGCAAGCGAGCGCGACGGTCCCAAGCATGGCGAGCGCGATGGAAGCCGCTCCGAACGGGGCGGACGAAAGTCTTCAGCGGAAGATGTCGCTGCAGAGGTAGGCCCTCTCTTCCGACCTCTTCCTTCGCCACAGGCGGCGGGGCCCGAGCTTTTCAGGCGGAAGCTCGGGGATGATCCAGATGGAGGGTGGAGAAACAAACCTCGTGATTCTTAAGCTTCCACGCGTGGGACCGCTCCGTGGTAGCCTCGCTTTGGCTGCCCGGCTGCTATTATAAGCCAGTTACGTCTTGCCTTGAATGCTTCCCTGGAAGAGTACAATAATGCAGCTTTAGCAGAGGAGGAGAAGGAGGAAGTAGATCTCGTTTATTTCAAGAAATCAGATTTTTTTTAAAAAGAATTCTGGCTGCACAGATGTCAGGGCAACAAAATGATTCCTGCCTACCACAGACTTAATGGCTATAGAGACTATATTTTGATCACATGGACCATGGGTGTGCTGTAATGGTCGTTAAGTGTGAAAAACGATCATAAGTCACTTTTTTTTCAGTATAACTTTGAACGGTCACTAAACGAACTGTTTTAAGTCGAGGACTACCTCTCTATTTCATACTGAGGTAGTCCTCGACTTAGAACAGTACATTCTAGTGACCGTTCAAAGTTACACTGAAAAAAATTAACTTATGACCATTTTTTCACACCATTACAGCATCCCCATGGTCCATGTGATCAAAATTCAGCTGCTTGGCAACAGTTTCATTTTTATGACTTTTGCAGTGATCACTGTTTTGGAGACTTTCTGACAAGCAAAGTCAATGGGTTATCCAGATTTATTTAACAACCATGCTACTAACTTAACAAACCCCATGATTCACTTAACTGTGGCAACGGAGTTTGTAAAATGGGAGAACGTTCACTTAACAAATGCTTTGTGCATGACAGGCAAACATGGTTTCTTTATCATATTCATTTTGGAGTATACTGTACATACATGGTTTTTTAATTGAATATGTTCATCTAAGCATCATCACAGTTGTCATGTCTACAGTATAAATTTTTAAAAAGCTGTTCTGGAAAAAAAAAATCAGCCAATCCATTTTGGAAACCATTGACCAGAAATTAAAATTACATTTCACTTTGTAGCTCGGAGCTGGGCAGTCTACGATCTTTGAACCCAGATCATGTAAGACCTTGAGCTCCCTCTCACCACAGTACATTTACTCATGGTGAAAATACCAATGCAATTACACTATATAACAGTGATGGCGAACCTTTTTAGGCTCGCGTGCCATAAGGGGGGGAGCGCAGGGGGCTCGTGTGTGGGCGTGCCGCACCCATAATGCAATGTGCAATCCCCCCAGTGCACATGTGCACACTACAGATCCCCCCCCCCCCATTTTTACATGCTCTTTTCGCCCTCCCCAGGCTCCAGAGGCTTTATAGGAGCCCTGGGAGGGTGAAAAGCGCCTTCCCCGCCCCCCCGGAGGCCCTCTGGAGGCTTCAGCAACCTTCAGGAGGCTTCCCTGAAGCCTCCGGATCACTCAAAATGACACTGCAAGCAAATCGGAGGTCACTTCCGGTTCTGGCGGCCCATCATTTTGAGCGCTCCGGAGGTTTCAGGGAACCCTCATGAAGGTTGCTGAAGCCTCCAGAGGGCCTCTGGAGGGCCTGGGAAGCCTCCGGAGCACTCAAAATTATGTGCCACCGAAAGCGGAAGTGACCTCCGATTTGCTTGCAGCGTCATTTTGAGTGCTCCGGAGGCTTAAGGGAAGCCTCCTGAAGGTTGCTGAAGCCTCCGGAACACTCAAAATGACGCTGCAAGCAAATCAGAGGTCACTTCCGGTTTTGGCGGCACGTCATTTTGAGCGCTCCGGAGGCTTCAGGGAAGTTCATGAAGCCTCCAGAGGGCCTCGGGGGGGGGGGGCGCTTTGGAGCCTGGGGAGGGTGAAAAAAGCATGAAAAAAGGGCAAATTCAGCTGACAGGGCATTGCCTCACGTGCCCTGACAAATGGCTCCATGTGCCACCTGTGGCACGTGTGCCATAGGTTCGCCATCACTGCTCTATAAGTATGGTTATATAAATAAAATAAATATTAGATGTAACACATTTAAAAAGCAAAACCATAAATCTTTTACAAAATTATTCTGCTTACTTTGCATTATTTCCCATCAAGGCATCTTTGTTCTATTGAAGCTATTATGCTTTTCACAAATATTTGTCATTGTTATTTTAGGATTTTATCTTAACATACAAGTGAGAAAGTACAACTAGTAATCCATATGAAGAAGAACAGGACTTCTTTAGGACTGTCACTACTTCTATTGTGACAATCCTGAAGATGTCCTGTTCTCCCTGTATCTAAAAATGGTTTCTCAGAATTTACTGTCTTAAATTATGTCTGGGTTAGTTTGACCTAGGTTGACAGTACAATTCAGAAAATGCCAAGTCAGCAACCTGACACTTGGCCTTTCTGAAAGGAAAAACTTCACAGCAATTAAAATTAAAAATTGAGTTAGTTCCATATAAAAAAGAGCATCATGCTCTAATTTTATACATAAAGCAATGTATAGAAGAAAGGGTATGGCTTGTGATTCGACTTATTTTGCTCCAAAAGATTTGTTTGGCCGCTTGTACATTTAGACTTTCAAAAAGTATGTTTAATTGAATTGGAACTCTTGTGAAATTACTTGGTAAGCAAAAAATTAGCCATCATCTGTCAGAGAGCTGGAAGATGATATATACCTAATGAGGGGAAAGGCTACCTTATCTGAGCTGCAAAAACTGGTAAACTTAGATGGCCCCCAAGAAAATAAGAGTTTTCTGTACCTCTCTGTAGCCATCTAGACTTTGTCGTATTTTTAAAGTAATCAGATACTGTGTAAAACAGGAAGACACAAAATCACGTGAATTTTGTGTTGTTGTTTTAAATACCGATTTTTAAAATAGTGGCATCTCAATGCCTAGGCTCACATATTGTGACTATTCGATTTCATATGGTGCAGAAACCCTCCATTAGGATTTGATTTTTTAAAAATTTAATATAGGTGTGTGCCATCAATTACAAGACCCAGCCAGGAACAGATTGTAGAGCAGATCACAAAGTGCTGGTGTTCAGGTTGTGTATTTCTGATTTAGCATGATGTGAGAATTGGAGCTCTGATGCATCATCTCTAGCTGATGGGGAACCAGTCCAAGTTACTCATGCTAAACAAACCATGGGAAAGAATTTCTATTGTTTAGTTGCTTCTACTGGCAAGAAATGACAAAGCAACATTTACCAGGATGCTGCTGACAAACGATAAGACAGAATTCTGAGAGTGGCCATTAACAGGATATGGAGCCCTGTTGCCTTGATTCTCATTGGAAGCTTCAAGGGGCTCAGATTATCAGTAACGGTATTTTAACACCTTTTGCAGGAAATGCAGTGGAGTGCTGTTATAGCAAAGACAAATTAACAAACCTGAGAGGGTTTAACAAGATTTATTATTTGTAATAAATCAGTTTTGAGGAGATAGCCAAGGCTATTAATGGAATTTGCACTTAAACAGAAGTGAAAAGTTCTGATAATTTGCCTTAGCTAGTTTGTCTTTTCCAATATTTCCCTGTGTCTCTGTGTTGTTCACTATCTCAAATTTCATTTTTTTTAGATGTGAACTCTGTAATACAGAAATAGCAAAATACAGATGCCCTCGATGTATGAAATATTCATGCAGGTGGGTATAAACCAAAGACTTTTTTAAAAAAAAAAATCTTAGGTGGCTGAAAATGAAATAACAGTGTTTCTTTGCTTTTGTGCTTTCAGTTTGGCTTGTGCAAAAAAACATAAAGCTTTATACAGCTGTAATGGAATCAGAGAAAAGGCGGCCTTTGTTTCAGTGAATGACTTCAGCAACTTAACTCTTCTAAGTGGTAAGAGTATTAGTCCAATAAAACTACCTAAGTACTGTAGGGCTTGGGATAAGCAATGATCTAGGCTAGTGTAGTGCTATGTAGGTGTTTTTTTAAGAATAAGAATTATGAAATTAATTTTTTTTAATAAACTCCTGTGACTGTGCAAATACTAAGCTCCTTTCTACTGTACTAACAGTGTAGTTTGTCCTAGTATCCTAAAACAAACACAATAGAGTATGTTGGATAGAATAGATTGGGAATGTTTTAGACTGAGAATGAGGCAATGTAAGTCTATTTCTTAACTGAAAAAGAATCCTAGCTCATATAGAAATACTTAAAATTTCAAATGCATAGCATATTTGTGGAGAGGGCGCGCAATTTGGGTGTCCTCCTGGATTCCCGGCTGTCTATGGAAGATCATGTGGCAGCCGTGGCCAGGGGGGCGTTTCATCAGGTTCGCCTGATGCGCCAATTGCGCCCCTTACTGGACCAGGGGGCCTTACGCACAGTCACTCAAGCACTCGTCACCTCTCGACTCGACTACTGTAATGCTCTCTACATGGGGCTTCCCTTGAGGTGCACCCGAAAGCTGCAGCTAGTCCAGAACGCAGCCGCGCGGGTGATTACGGGAGCGCCTAGACACTCCCACATAACACCTATCCTGCGCGAGCTGCACTGGCTTCCTGTGGTCTTTCGGGTGCGCTTCAAGGTTTTAACGACCATCTTTAAAGCGCTCCATGGCTCGGGGCCTAGTTATATGCGAGACCGCCTCCTGCCCCATACATCTCTTAGACCGATACGCTCCCACAGAGAGGGCCTCCTCAGGGTGCCGTCGGCTGGACAATGCCGACTAGCGACACCCAGGGGGAGAGCCTTCTCTGTGGCGGGCCCAGTCCTCTGGAACGACTTACCCCCTGAACTCCGCACCATCTCCGACCTCCGCCTCTTCCGCAAGTGTCTGAAGACACACCTATTTCACCTAGCCGGCCTAGCGTAACCTCCACACTGACCATTAGATAGTTTTTAAACTTGGGATTTTAATTTGGTTTTAGCGCAGGGTTTATTTATTAAAATAAGTATTTTAAATTTCATATATTTTATATTTTGTATGTATTTTAACATCCCTGTGCGCCGCCCTGGGTCCTAACAAGGAGAAGGGCGGGATATAAATTTAATAAAATAAATAAATAAAAAAATATTTCAATCACAGTTGAAAATAGGGATGAAATGTGTTTGAATATTAGCTTGTGTTGTTAATTAGGTGGTTGGTTTGAGCTCCGAGTTTGGTAATTTGGTTGCAAACGTTTCATCACCATTGGAGGAGACATTGTCAGTGCATTTTGAGTTGCTGCTCCAGATGCTATTTCTCATAAACCGAAAAGCAACAATTTGTAAGTTTTCAGCAAAATCTTTGTAAAATGCAGTCACATGACTGTAGGACACTGAAAACAACCATCATGCAGCTATATCCAACTCAAAGTCAAAATGCACTGATAATGTCTCCTTGAATGGTGCCGAAACGTTTGCAACCAAATTGCCAAACATGGAGTTCAAACCAACAGCCTAAAAACAGGGATGCTCATACGCCAAAACTTGAAAAAATATTTGAAAACAGGTATGGAATACGTACACTACACTTCTCAGCAATAATAATAGTAAAAATTAATTACAGTCAGTGACTAGTCAGATCTAGCATATACTAATGCTACCAACAGAGCATATAGAATTTTAAAAAATCACTTCGCTTCCGTTTTTTGAAGGCGACGGACGTGCTTTGTGCTTCGTCCACCGCTTGCTGTACTGGAGGGCTTCTTCGGAAGCACAGAAGGCCTCAGGTGGCCTTCTGCCGTAGGAGCGGCTCGCTGGGAGCCCCCAGCCTGGCGGCGGCCAGTGACAACCCCCCCAGCCTCGTTCTAGGAGCTGGCGAGCAAAGGGGGTGGGCGGATCTTGCCTCTTCGCCGGATGGAACTCGGGAGCAATAAGCAGAATAAGAAGAGTAGCTGAAACACCGGAGGTGAAAGACTCCCTAATCTCTTGAATTGCAGATGAAGGATAAGCAATAAATCACTGTAAGTGCTAGTTCAATCAACTTGGAATGCAAATTGGAGGGGGGAGTTCTCAACCTCCCCTCGGACGAAGCGGCAATTAACCGATTCCTCTCCATTGAAATGGAGAGAGGAAGGATTAACTTGCTATTTGAACGAACTATGTGAAAGAATTGTATCGTATCGCATTTGCGACTGTTTCTCACGGAGCTCTTTTAAAAAGAAAGTAAATGGAACTTTTACTTTTCTTCCTGTCAGAGGACGGGGCAAGATGGCTTCTCTTTGTTCTCCGCTTATAACTCCTCTACAGTGCTGAAGCTTTTCCCTCCTTAATTACCAAAGAAGGATTATAAACTCTTTACTTCAGACATTCCTACCAGAGGCTCTCAAGTCTCTCCCAATACATGGACTCCTGATTGTGGACTGTAAGGTTTCCTTTTTTTAAAGTGAGCTCTTAAGACTCTTAAGACTGGACTCCCACTCGGACTCTCTGATACCTCGGACTGTCTCGGTCGTCCGTTTCTCCGGCGCCATTTCTTTGTCAGCTAAGAAACTGAGATTGACACAATGGCTTCTAGAAAGCCACCAACGGGAAAGTCAGCTTCTGCTCCATCCTCTGCCCTCTCCAGCCCGACTACACAGTCGAAGATTTCTACATTTTTACAGAAAGAACCTGCTGGAGAGGGCTCAAAGGATCCGTTGGTTGTAGAAACGTTTCGGGAAATAATGAAAAATATGAATAGCATGAATGAAAATATGAATGAAATGAGGAAAGAGATGTCAGAATTAACATTAGAGCTTACGGAAATGCAACGAAATACAACGGAACAATAAACAAAAAAAAAGAATTTTAAAAAAGCAGCTTAAAACATGAAAACTCAGCTTCTCCTTAAAGAAATTTGTCTTTTCCTGGGGTCATATAGTAGGTTTGTGTTTTGACTTTGAAAATAATAATAGCTGTATTTAAATGTTATTGCAAAATCTTAACCTACAGTTGCAAGAAAAAGTATGTGAACCCCTTGGGATTACGTGGAGTTTTGCATGAATTGGTCATAAAATGTGCTCTGAACTTCATCTAAGTCACAACAATAACTTAAAATAATACTACACAAGCATTAGATTTTGCCATGGTTTAATTGAACATAACATGTAAACATTCACAGTGCAGGGAGGAAAAAGTATGTGAACCTGTGGACTTAGTACCTGGTTGACCCTCCTTTGGCAGCAATAACCTTAACCAAACGGTTCCTGTAGTTGCATATCACACCTGCACAACGATCTGGAGTAATTTTGGACCACTCCTCTTCACAAAACTGTTTCAGTGTAGCAATATTCTTGGGATGTCTGGTGTGAATCGCTCTCTTAAGGTCATGCCACAGCATTTCAATCGGGTTGAGGTCAGGACTCTGACTGGGCCACTCCAGAAGGCGTATTCTGTGCTGTTGAAGCCATTTTTTTGTTGAATTATTTGTATGCTTTGGGTCATTGTCCTGTTGCATCACCCATCCTCTGCGGAGCTTCAGTTGGCGGACAGATGGTTGTACGTTTTCCTGCAAAATGTCTTGATAAACTCTGGAATTCATGTTCCCATCAATGACAACAATCCGTCCAGGCCCTGAGGCAGCAAAGCAACCCCAAACCATGATGCTCCCTCTGCCATGTTTTACAGTTGGGATGAGGTTTTGCTGTTGGTGTACTGTGCCTTTTTTTCTCCACACATAGTGTTGTGTGTTCTTCCCAAACAACTCAATTTTGGTTTCATCTGTCCACAGTATATTTTGCCAGTAGTGCTGTGGAACATCCAGGTGCTCTTTTGCAAACTTCAAACATGCTGCAATATTTTTTTTTGGACAGCAATGGCTTCCTCCGTGGTGTCCTCCCATGTACTCCATTCTTGTTTAATGTTTTCCTTATTGTAGATATGTCAACAAATATGTTAGCATGTGCCAGGGACTTCTGTAGGTCTTTAGCTGACACTCTAGGATTCTTCTTTACCTCATGAAGCATTCTGCGCTGTGCTCTTGCAGTCATTTTTACAGGACGACTACGCCTAGGGAGAAGAGCAACAGTGCTAAACTTTCTCCATTTGTAGACAGTCTATCTTACCGTGGATATATGAACATCAAGGCTTTTGGAGATACTTTTGTAACCCTTTCCAGCTTCATGCAAGTCAACAATTCTTGATCGTAGGTCTTCTGAGAGCTTTTTTCTGCGAGAAATGGTTCACATCAGACAGTGCTTCTTGAAACCAGTAAACCCAAACCAGGTGTGTGTTTTTAAAAGGCAGGACAGCTGTCAGCAACACATCCAATATCATCACACTGATTGGAGTCAAGGTTGGCTCACTCCTGGTTCCAATTAGTTCGTGGAGAAGTCATTAGGCTAGGGGCTCATATACTTTTTCCTCCCTGCACTGTGAATGTTTACATGTTATGTTCAATTAAACCATGGCAACATCTAATGTTTGTGTAGTATTATTTTAAGCAGACTGTGTTTTGTTATTGTTGTGACTTAGATGAAGTTCAGAACACATTTTATGACCAATTCATGCAAAACTTCACGTGATCCCAAGGGGTTCACATACTTTTTCTTGCAACTGTATATACACTGAACATTTTAATGCTAAGTACACTATTTATATGTATTTTTACATCACTTATATTTCAGTAAAATGTCTCCTTGCCTTTTTCTTGATTTTCTTCTTCAGACTATCGGTTTCTAGAAGACGGGGGAAGAATGACTGACCGGGCTGCTCGAGATATTATTTCTCATAAACCCAAAAGTAATCGGTTTGTAAGTTTTCAGCAAAACCTTTGTAAAGCACAGTCACATGACTACATGACATTGCAAACAACCATAATGTAGCTGTATTTCCGAGAACCCAAAGATTGGGCACATGACTATGAAGAAAGCCTGACCATTGGAACTTCAAATCCAGGTCATAATCCTACGTCCCCTCATTCAGGTTGATTATAACTTGGAACAGTTACTAAGCAGCCAGTCATAAGTGAAGGACTGTATATATCCCTGCATGGAAGACCCTGCTCCTATCTTTGTTAAGTTTGAAGGGGTCCTATATGGGGGGGGGGGGATACAGGTTGATTCTACAGAGGGTCTTTCAATCAGAACGGTCGTAGGGAGGGGGAGGGGCGATGGGAGACAGGAACATGGCCATCGGAAGGAGGCGCGTGACCGCTGGCTACAGGCGGTACCGCGCCCCAGTCCCCTGTTCTCCCCCCACGATCTAGGTGGTCAGGGTTCACAGAGCCGGGGCCCTAGGCTGATGTTATGTAACGCCAGGTCCGTGGTTAACAAAGCCCCCCTCATTAACGACTTGGTGTCGGAGGGGGACCCGGACCTGGTGGGAATCACAGAGACCTGGTTGGGCCACAAGGGGGGGTTACCTCTCGTGGAAATGTGCCCACCAGGATACCGTGCATTTCATCAGCTGCGGGCCCGAGGCAGGGGTGGGTGGGTAGCGGTTATTGTTAAGGAAGGTCTTGAGCCGAGAGACACCACTGTACCACAGACCACCGGCTGTGAGTTCCTCTGTGTGAGGTGGGGCCTGGGGAGGCAGTTGGGCGTGCTGATTGTGTACCTGGCTCCTTGCTACGTAACAGCAGCTCTGCCCGAGCTCCTCGAGGTGGTAGGCGAGGTGGCGGTGGAGACTCCCAGACTTGTAGTCTTGGGGGACTTCAACCTGCCATCAGCGGGCGAATCATCCGAGGCAGCTCGGGAGTTCATGGCCTCCATGACGGCCATGGACCTGACCCAGGTAATTCAGGGCCCCACACACGTGGGAGGGGGGACACGCTGGATTTAATTTTTGTCTCTGGTCAGTGGACGAGTGATCTGGGTATAGGGGATTTATCCATCATGCCCCTGTCATGGACAGATCACTCACTTCTCCGGCTCGACTTTCCCACCGCTGCACTTCACCGCGGGGAGGCGGAACCAGAATCTAGATGGTTCCGCCCCAGGCGCTTGATGGAACCTGATAGGTTCCAGACGGAGCTTGGGCCATTACCTGTGGCTCTGACCCACGGCCCGACGGAGGACCTAGTGGCCGCATGGAATACTGCGGTCACAGGTGCCTTGGATCGGGTCGCGCCCATGCGGCCTCTCATACGGCGCCGAGTCACCCAGGCCCCCTGGTTTACTGAGGGGCTGAGGGAGATGAAACGCCGTAAGAGACGCCTAGAGAGTAGGTGGAGATCCACACGGTCTGAATCTGACCGAACACAGGTAAGAGCCCATTTGAAGATTTACCTTGTGGCAATAAGGGTGGCCAAACGTCATTATTGTGCCACTCTTATAGCTTCCGCAGTTAACCACCCTGCCGCCCTGTTTGGGGGGACCCGCTCCCTCCTTCAACAGATGCCGCGGGAAACCCCTCTGCAGGGCAGAGCAGAGGAATTTGGAGAGTATCTGCTGGATAAAATCGCTCAGATTCGGAACGAGATGGTCACCATTGAAAGTGGTCTAGAAGGAATGCCGGAGGCAGGTCTTGAGATACATCCATGGGAGGAGTTTGACTCTGTTACTTCCGAAGATATGGACAGGTTACATAGGCGACTGAGAGCCACCACATATTTATTGGACCCGTGTCCCTCCTGGCTTGTACTGGCATCCTGGGAGGTGTCACGAGGCTGGCTCCAGGAAATAGTGAATGCTTCTTTGAGTGAGGGGTTCTTGCCTACCGTCTTGAAAGAGGAGGTGGTGAGATCTCTCCTCAAGAAGCCTTCCCTGGACCCAGCATTATTGGTAAATTATCGTCCGGTCTCCAACCTTCACTTTCTAGCCAAGGTTGTAGAGAGTGTGGTGGCACAACAGTTTCCCCGTCACCTGGAGGAAGTTGATTATCTGGACCCGCACCGGTCCGGCTTCCGGCCCGGTCACAGCACGGAGACGGCATTGGTCGCGTTGGTTGATGATATCTGGAGGGCCAGAGATGGGGGTTCTTCCTCCATCCTGGTCCTATTAGACCTCTTGGTGGCTTTTGATACCATCGACCATGGTATCCTATTGCATCAGCTGGAGGGGCTGGGGGTGAGGGGCACTGTTTTACGGTGGTTCTCCTCCTACCTCTCCGGTCGATCGCAATTTGTGTTGACAGGAGGGCAGAGGTCGACCTCGAGGCCACTCACTTGTGGGGTGCCACAGGGGTCGGTCCTCTCGCCGCTCCTGTTTAACACATATGAAGCCGCTGGGTGAGATCATCCGTGGTTTTGGGGTAGAATACCATCTGTACACTGACGACACCCAGCTGTATGTATCTACCCCAAACCACCCCAACGATGCCGTCGAAGTGATGTCCTGGTGTCTGGAAGCCGTGCGGATCTGGATGGGAAGGAACAGACTCAAGCTCAACCCGTCGAAGACCGAGTTGTTGTGGTTCCCGGCACCCCGGTTCAACCAGTTGATTCCATCACTGGCCATATGGGGTGAACATCTAGCCCCCGTGGATCGGGCACGCAACTTGGGCGTCCTCCCTGATACCCGGCTGTCTTTAGAAGATCATGTGACAGCCGTGGCCAGGGGGGCATTTTACCAGGTTCGCCTGGTATGCCAGTTGCGTCCCCTATTGGACCGGGACGCCCTTCGCACAGTCACTCATGCGCTCGTGACATCCCGTCTGGACTACTGTAACGCTCTACATGGGGCTCCCCTTGAGGTGCACCCGAAGACTACAGCTAGTTCAGAACGCAGCCGCGCGAGCAATATTGGGTAGCTCTAGGTATTCCCACGTAACACTGCTCCTGCGTGAGCTGCACTGGCTGCCTGTGGTCTTTCGGGTGCGCTTCAAGGTGCTGGTTACCATCTTCAAAGCGCTCCATGGCATGGGACCTAGTTATCTGCGGGATCGCATCCTACCCCACACATCCCTTCGGCCGATTCGCTCCCACAGAGAGGGACTTCTCCGGGTGCCGTCCACTAGGCAATGCCAGCGGGTGACACCCAGGGGAAGGGCCTTCTCTGTGGCGGGTCCGACCCTCTGGAACGACCTTCCCCCCAAACTTAGATCTATCCCGGACCTCCGCTCCTTCCGCCAGCAACTGAAAACCTACTTTTTCCAACAGGCCGGCCTGCCCTAACCTACCGTACTTAGCCTAGTTTTTTTAGCAGATAAATTTTACATTGGGTTTCAGGGATCAGTTTTTAATGGGGTAGATTTTAGCACAGGGTGTAAATTTAATATAGTTTTAAGTATTTATGTATTTATTTTGTGATGTATTGTGTTTTTATATTTCCTATGCACCGCCCCGAGTCCCTTCGGGGAGAGGGGGCGGTTAATAAGTCGAATAAATGAATGAATGAATGAATGAAATGAAGGAAATAGAAAGGAAAGAACAAAGAAAAATCACAGAAATTACTAGAATGTCCTTGGAGGAGCTAGTGTACTGAAGACAGTTCAAAATGGAGAGCATTTCTCCATGTTACAATGATAAAATTTTCAGAGTTGTAAATAAAGCCATATTCTGCATAAAACAATTACACAAGAATTTTGCAGGAAGAACCTTCTATTTTATTGCTTGAAATATGTGTTTTTTCCACCTTCTTTTTTCCTCTTTGATAGTTGCTCCTGGGAAAAGCAGGAAGTATGTCTGCAGAATGATTAGGTTGAATGACTGTAAAAAGGAAAATAGTTAAGCTGTTTGGTTTCACTTGGAAGCATCTATTTGGGAGCAGTGCCTGCTACTTTGAAGGCACAAGTAAAAACAACGCAGTTCTTCTGAATAAAGACACCTTAAGGGAATGATGATTGGCAAAGTGGAAGTTTCTCATTTAGAAATGCAAGAAATAACTGCAATTATAGCAATAGGTTTTCAAGGGTTTGTTTTTGATTTGTATAGGAGATTTGCTATGCTTTGCCTTTTACACCCAGATAGGCAATACATATCCTGGATACGTTTCCAATCTTGTTAGCCTTTACTGATTAAGGCCCACATATTCTTGAATGCAAAGATCCTCATATAAAAATGATTTGAGTGTCTCATCTATTCTGTAATATATAACACATCTGCTTTCAACATAACATTCAATTAGAGTTCACTGTTAAAAAAAAAAGCTTGTAAAAACAAATTTGGCATTCCTATGTTTTATAGTTGGGCCATGAGGAGATTAGAATTTTTTTTTCTGGTTTAGTGACTAAAATTTAAGCTTAATCTTCACCATGGTTGAAATAAGATTTAGACATGATGACAAACTAAATGAATGCAAAAGATTCCACGATTCTCAAAAAAAAAGAAGAATTGGGACTTGAGTGTGAAGCCTAGTAGTGCTAAACTTCAGTTTCTCAAAATAATTCTTTAAAGTAGTTCATATTTGAAAGTAATTCTTAATTTGAAAACTTGCATCTTCTGTCAGGTAAACTTTCTGAGAAACCGAGCTCGGAAGTGCAAGATCTGCTTACAAACTTTACCAATCGGCTTCACAAAAAGACGAGAGAATTCTACATTCTACAGCAATAAGTAAGTTTCTAGCTGTAATTAGCTTAGCAAAACCCTTCGTTCTAAAGATGGCTTTTATATGTAAGTGTCTTAAGGAGAGCAAGCGATGAAATTCATTGCAATGTCTGATATATTCTGCCATTTACCTACTTGGTGCACAGCATCACCACACAAGTCTGAAAGGGTTTCTTGATTCATCCTAATAAGACATTATCCGGCTATAACATCTGAATTATTTTCCTCATTGACCCACAGGGGTTCCGATTGCTTTTCATCAATCTGAATACAGTTGCCCTTCAACTGGTTTATATTTATGTTTTCTCAGTGTGTACTGTATGTATGCATTTAATCTTGTAATCATTATAAAGAGATATTAACAAGCTTTCTAGCTTTATTCCAGAGAATGATAGAAAAGAAAGATGATTTTTCTGCCAACAAGATGCTATACGTTTCATTGTTTTCAAGGAGTATAATTGTGAATTAGATAGGAGGGAGAGCTTTTGTGTAACAACAGAGACATATATTTGTTTATCTATAAATCATGTCTGCGTATTTATATACAAATGTTATAATCTGTCACCATAGCACAGTCTGTTTTAATAACTATTTTTTCAGTGGATGAAATATATGTTGATGCACAAGGCTCTTTGTTTCTTGCAGAGGCAAAATTGGCAATAATTCTGGAAACCAATAGATGGCTCTCTTGCAAATATTTTATGTTACTATAAGGCATTTGTAAGAAGAAATTAATATACTGGACAATGTACTTCTATGTTCTAAGTAGGAATATCACAAACCTTGCAAAAATCCAAATTTTAGTAATCAAAACAGCATCAGATTAAAATTTGCGCCCCTGAATGTAAATTTTGTAATAAAAATGTGCTGATCTTGCTCCTGTTTTCAGTAACATAGCTCAAATAACTTTCAGTTCTGATCCAATTCTGTGAGTTAATACAGATCATTGTAGCAATGAGGTAATCGCTTATAAAATGTTTGCTTACGCAATGATTTGTACAACTTAGAATCTTTTAAATAATTATTTCAGATGCTGCCTTAGGAGAAAAAAATGTTGATCAACTACTACAATAGTAATTGTTGGTTGCTAAAAAAAAAACTTGACATGTTTAATTATATCAGAATGTTATGTAGTCTTACTAGATCTAATCAGGCATTATAACTGTTTTGATATACAATTTGAATCATTGTTCCCATTGCCTCATCCCCCCAAAACAGGTTGAAAGAATAATCAAGTGTTCCTCATCAGAATGTTACAATCTAAGAGAACTTTGCAAATTCAGTATCCTGGTAGCAACATGGCAGTTAGGGGACAAGTTGTGCTGAAGAGAACTTTATGAGTCTTTATGAACATTTTTAATACTACATTGCCCTTGTTCACAGTAATAGAAATGTGCACCTAGAGAAGCGACGGGAAACAATTTTGGCAAGCCAGATCTTTGCAGAGAGAGGCCCAGATTAAGGGATTGAACATTTCTGAACTGAGAGGGGGAAGAGATTCAGGGTAGCCATTCCTTGAAACCTTTCAAGATGTATCAAATAGGTTAGAAGGTTATGCTGTGTTTGGCAAGCTTTATGTCAGGCCCAAACTCAGAGATGGGGTTCAATCCTTTTTGCTTATGCCTAATGAATAGAACCTTGCTCAACTCAAGCTATAACCTTCTAATCTACTAGATATATTCCAAGAAGTTCTAGGCTACCCTGAATCTCTTTCCCGCCTCTCCCATCCAGCTAAGGACTGTGCGGACTCTTAATCCAGCCCTCTCTCTGTCCAAAAGCACAGACCACACAATCACATACAAGACTGATATGGGCCCCCTTTAATAATGATTATGGTCTTGGAATTTCACCTATCATATTTGTACTCCTGGTATTGTAGTCTCGTTAAAAAAATTAAAATATTTTTGAAAGTTTATCATGCCCCATAATCACTTAATGAGGCTGAATCATTGTTACTGAAGATCAGAAGACTATAAAAGATAATATTTTTTGTAAAGAGGTAATTATGGCTTTTTACTGATGTACACTCTATCATCGTTCCGAGTAATTAACTCCAGGAAATCAGGATGCTGACACTTCTTTCCGATTCCAGAAGCTCTTTATTG
Organism: Rhabdophis nuchalis; assembly: GCA_039707465.1. Lineage (NCBI taxonomy): Eukaryota > Metazoa > Chordata > Lepidosauria > Squamata > Natricidae > Rhabdophis > Rhabdophis nuchalis. The sequence continues at coordinate 87,972,091 of CM077644.1, read as the reverse complement.
AGTAGATCATCTCGGCACTTAGAAAGGTGAAGCTAGCTCTAAATAGTTCCTGCACTTAGGGATAATTAAAAGAATAGGATTTCCCCACCCACCCCTGTTTCTTTTAGGTCATATTGGCCAATCAATTCAACCACAGTTTCCCGTTTGGCTCCAACAGGTGTCTTTTTACATGGCCTTGGTTCACACACCGGCTGTTAGATGTTTTGACTAGCAGCTGAGGCACCACATCCCTAAGTTCCCTCTCTTCCCCCCGCCCCCCCATGAATGGCAACCAAGAAATAAAGCAGGATTAAACATGTGAAAGAATGGCTTCATCTGAAGTCGCTTTGCAGGTTGACACACTTCTTGTAGTCACTGTATGGGAGTTGGCCAGCCATAGAACTTTGTTTAATGAATAAGTTTTGATGAATTGAGTTAGGGATGGAAGTTACTTTGCTCATTGCTTATTTCTCCCTGAGCTGCTACTTCCCATTAGTTTCCATTGGCAGAGCCCACAGACTTCTGTGGAATACTTTTTAAATGCACAGCAACAAGTTTCTGAGCCCTCAATTACGTCACTTGAAAATGTTGCCATTCTTTTTTTATGGTCCTTTTTCGAATAGAATTGAGTTTATGTTTCAGTATTATTATGGCTTCTCATTCCTATGGTTTCATTGTTGTCTTAATGAAGCACAGTAGTACTTTTTGCAACATCAGAGAGTTCCTAAAAAACACATAATCGAATTGGCTGAAAGAGATGCTTGGCATGTAAACGGCTTATGTCCAGTGAACTTATGATTCATGCTTACATCAACTGATCAGTAGTTAAAAAGAATAACCCCATTCACGATGACTTTGACTTAACTCTTAAGCTGCTGTCCATGTAAATACAAAAATTGGCATAGATAATTTCTGGTTAAAGTTTTCACATCTTTTCATCTCCTTTTCTTTTGCCTAGAGAATCTTGTAATTGTTCTTACTTTAAAAAAACCCGCTAAATTTGTTCCATAATCTTGTGAATTGTAATGGCCTAATTAAGTTTCCTGGGTAAAGAAATGCTCATTTAGTTCTCTTTTTCATTATGCCGAATTTATTCTAAGAAAAAGGGAGACTGTGGCACTGGGCAGCAAAACAAACCAGGCAAAACACACATTCCAAAGGAAACTTCATAAATGGTAAAGCCCAAGCAAAACCTCTCTCCTCCCAGTATTAGTCACTGCATCCTATGGAAGGCTTGGTGCAGTTTTCTGAATGTCCCCCTCCCCCCAGCCCCCATGTCTTTCTATGTGCTGATCCACACATGCTTCACTAATGCCCACACAGCCGTAGAAAGAAAGAGCTACAGGATATCAAATTCACTTTCAAAAAATTATACGGTTTAAGCTGGAATTTATATTATCAGATGTAGGCTGCTTAAAGCCTTTCACACATTATTAGTCCCTGATTCATGAATGGAGACTAAACATCTGCAGAGCTGCAACCCTCTCCTTGATTTAATGTCTAGTTTATAAATTTTTTGAAAGTGAAAAATATGTTTCTATAAAACATGGGTTGTTTTTTTTCTATGTTGTCTATATTTGGAGAAGGGCTTTAATGCTTTTATTCCCATCCTTATTGCTGAAATTCAGTTATTGTGGCTCTAATATTGCTGGCAAAATTGCATAATGCTAAGAATTTCTGGAGGCAGTTTTCCTGTGCGTTAATAGAATGAAAGCACCAAGTGAAAACATCTAACTGTAAGAAGCAAGCAACAAAGAAGAATTGTAGAATGATGTGTTTGCAAATGAACACAACAGAGAAATGGTAAAACATTGGTCCCAGCACAAATTTTGTTTCCCTTAATACTAATAGAGGTGAAGTATAAATTGTGCCTTTTTGGAGTAAGGAGAAATAGCGCTGCAATGACAGATTAAGATTTGCAAAAGGCTTCTAGATTTTGTCACTGGAACAGAAATAATTATGAAAAGATAATTTCATAATCCTATATTACTGCTAATTAATACAATAGAAAGAGATTAGGTAGAGCAAAATTTCCTGAAACAGTTAAGGGGCAAATAGGCAACCCTGAAGGTACTTTGTATCATAGAGTGTTTTTAAATTTATGTAAATAAATACATAATCCGACTCTGCTCTTTTAAAAAACAATGGGCCAGACTAACCAACATCCAGTAGTATTACACCTGGGCTCTATAAACCTGTATTTACATTCTGCCTAGTGTGATGAGATAATGTCAGTAAGCCTAATTGATCATTTGCATATATTAGCTCCCAGAAACTTAACTCTGGAAAAGCACCTTGTTATTGTCCTACATGACCTAGATATCATAATTCCAGTGTTTAGTTGCACATTGTTAGGGCTATATTAACAAAGAGACTTCACACTTTTTGAGAACAGTTTCAGCATACATACAACCTGTCATCGCCAAGTCCCATATTTGTAGAGAAGAAACAGAGACTTCAGACCCCTTTGCAATGCTTTCTTCCCTTTCTTCCCCTTCTATTGATATGTACCAACAACTTCTAATCATGAGTCAGTTTCCCTCCTTTCTAAAAATGCTAGTTGCTTTCTTTCAAAGATCATTCTTTTTCCGATTATTCCCAGCTTGCTTGGCTAATTTATAAAGTGAAATTATTTTCTTTCATCCTTACAAAACCAGTGTCTTTATTTCTAAGTAAAGATTGCAAAATCTGTGAATATTCCCATGCTGATACATCCAACAAATTGGGTGTAGTATTTTATCATACATGGGAACAGACTGATCTACACTGCTCCTATTTGTGATCTTTTGATAGATTGTTGTTTTATTAACCAGATATCAAAATAATTGTATACCTATGGCACTGTTATTATTTTTATTTATTTATACGTACAGGTGGAATAGGAATAGAAACATCAATTCATAAAATACAATGAAAGCAGCAGTTAAGTTTAAGCTATACTAAGATGTAGAAGTAACTTTGACCTTAGAACCATGGGATAGTTACTTGATTTTCTTGCCTGTTGGGTTAGATTTTGGTTATGTAAATAGATCTGAAGTGGGAACAATTTAAGATTTTCGATACCTCCCCAAGTGAACAAGCCTTGAATAGGTTTCTCCTCCTTCTTACTTGTTTTGAATTTTCTTTATACAGAGCAGTAGCCATTGCATTTGTAATAAAAAGAATTTTAAGAATCTGTTTTCTTTTTTACAGGGAACAAAAGTTCTATTGGCACTTGAAGCTCATATTTCCTCAGAGTCATGCTAAATTCACAGAACAAAGGTATTCATATACACTTGCCAGCAAACTTACTTTCACATGAATTTTAAATAATTATGTAATTACATCATTTAATTTAAATAATTGCTGGATTATATTTTACAATTACATTTGGGTTTTGTGCACAAGTTTCTGAATAAACAAACTATTGGAATATTTCCTTTGAGCTGCTTTAAAATTACATATCATCTTACCTATTTCTAGCTTTATCTGAGTAATCTAGGAAGCTTTAAATTTATTTTATTTTATTAAATTTATTTATTTTATTAAATTTATACCCCGCCCTTCTCCTTGTTAGGACCCAATTGAGAAAGGATGGCTTATTGTACATATTTCTTGGCTGTACCCTGCATTACAATTTTTGTATGTAACCTAGTAAATATCATCCCTCAAGCATTTACTTCAGTTTCCTGTCTAGAACAGAACAGGAAGGTGGATCTTCCATTAAAACTTATTTAAAGATATGAAAGAGTTATTTCGGTTTGGAATAAATAATTAGAACAGAAAAAACTTAGCAGACAATCTTTTTGGTGTCTTGCATGTGAATTCCTAAATGTTTTGTATATATCCCTGAATGAACCTTATGTAGTTGAAAAAGATTAATTAATAAAATTACATACAGTACATATTAATGCTAACTGGTTTGTGTATTCCTACGAATATCTTCACTGATAATTTGTATTTCTGGACAAAGGGTACCAGATGATAAACCATTGTGTGATATTTTGAAGACATATATTGATCCTCAAGAATCTGATCCTGTCAAGCAGCAAAGGTACTTTCTTTTACAAAATAGTTGTATGTTCTATTATTTCTTTATTATTTCAGTACATTAATACAATACATCAATATTTTTTCAGTTGGATTCTCTTGCTGAATCAACAATTTTTTAAAAAAAGTTTCTGTATTTTTCGTTATGTGATAAGATTTCTTAAATGTTACCTTTTTGTTGCAGATTAAAAATCTACACAATATCTCCCCAGTCAGACATACAAATTTTGATGAAAGTAGAAAATAGGCCACATAATTCTGTCAGGTAAGAATTTTAATCTTATTGTTTATTAAAGGGAACTGTATATCTACTTGCAGATAATCGGTTAACTATGAGCTGATTAGAAATTGGATTTTGTAGAAAGATTCAGCACTGTATAAACTTAATTTTTTCTTTCTTCAAAATTGTAGCATTTCAAAGAAGGCCTACAGCTTATGCAAAAATATACTTTACATAAACCACCTCAGGTTGTGGATTGGGTTTGAAAAAGCACGTGTGTAAAACTATTTTTTAAAAATGAAGATGACTGCGAGTCTTTAAATTATATATACAAATGGTCTTAATCCATGTAAGGCAACTCCGTGTATTCAGAAAATGTATTTCTAGTTATTGTGGATGGTGAAAGGAGTTTATTTTCTCTTCACCTTGGTCTATGCTGGAATGTTATAAATTATGCCCTTCTTCCATGCATAACTTTGGCAGTTCCTTTTGGTCAACTATAATATTTTCTTTTTCCATGCAAAATGGATGATGATGATGATGATGGTGATAAGGATGAGGATGATGTTGAACATATAGGGTCATCTTGGAAATTGTTTACTCAGTATAGTAATGTGTTTAATAGCTCTCTCTCTCTGGTAAAAACAGTAGTGTTTGCAGTTTCTCTGGTTCTTTTTTTGAAACTGATTGATGGATAAGAACACAGAACACATTAAAACAGTGGTTGCCAACTTTTCCAGCTTGGTGGGTCTTTGGGGGTGTGTGGGGAGGGGTTGGTTCCATGCGAGCAGCACGGGAATTGGGCATCTGCATTTAAAACACAATCAACATTGTAGAAACAAATTTGCTTGACAGATGACAAATCTATTCTACCTATAAAAGTGCCATCTATTCATAGAGCATTTTCTCTTTTTATCTTCCTTTCCCCTTTTTCTTTCTCTGAAACAGAGGGCAAAACACATAAATGATTCCAGAGATTAGGAGAATCCACAAATGATTAATCTTAATCATCCTCACAAGCAAAATATGCAGCATAAAAAAAAAAGCTAATTCACTATCAGGCAAAAGGAAAAGACAAGGGAGATTTTAAAGAAAACAGGCAGATTTTAGAGGAAATGGTGAAGTTGCTATATTACTCCTAACTGGTGGCAGAGAAATCAGAAGCAATTTGGCAGCACCTTTTCAACTACAGTTAACACATTTATTAAATGTGTTTATTAAAATGTTTTCATGAACTGCACCTTCCTTCATTAGATGCCTAGATTGGCTAAAGCCGCTAGACTGATGTTTCATATGGTCAAAGGGAAGGGAAGATAGTTGGTTATGCCTAAGAAGGTTACATGAGAGTTACAAGTACTTTATTAATTAACAGTTCAGAGCAGGAAGAATACACTATTGTTCCTTGTTTGCAGTTTCTTAAATTCCTTTTAAATATAGCTATTTGTCCTCTTCAGAATTAATCCTTTTGTCCAACACAGTATTCTTGGAATACCTTAGTAATGATTTCATACGGTAGGATTATTGCTTTTTCCAGTAAGGGAAAGAAAGAACCAGTTGCCAAATAATACAGTCTGGTTGAGCAACTACCGTACATTTTCTTATTTTCTCAAGTGACTTTTCAGAAAAGAAATCCTCATAATCAATAAAAGATGTGTTTGGAATAGTATCTATCTATCTATCTATCTATCTATCTATCTATCTATCTATCTATCTATCTATCTATCTATCTATCTATCTATCAATCTATCTATCATCACAAGTAATTAATAAGGCTTTTTGATAATAAACTTTTTCAATAAACTTTTCTGTGCACTACTTCTAATATGTGTATGGTTTCAATTATTCCTTCAGAAGTGTTATAGGAGCACTTATAGTATGATGTCAATGAAGGAGTAATGTTGAACTTTAGGCGTACATATATTTGTTGTGAAGAATATTTTGTGTTTTAAAGACACAAATATGATTATTAATTCTAAATATTGAGCTAGTCCTTAGCTAACTTCTAATTTAATTTTCTTTTAGCTGAACCATAGTACTGGAGGGGTTTTTTTTCATTGCCAAATCTATCTTGAGGATTTCCAGTCATTATATGGCAGTATGAACTATTACCAATATTACAGCAATCTTTCTTTTAAACTGGTGATAGTTTTCATCAGTCATTTACAATCTTCAAATTTCTACTCCTACTATTCTATATCACTATAATCTTTTCCTCGATGTTTGTCTGGTGAGAAAGTGCAATGTAAACATGGTTTCTGAGTTTTCTTTCAGAATTAACTTGTGTCATGCCGTTTGTCCCCAAAGGCATTTGTTTAAATTTTCTATAACTTAGTTTGATTTCAGTTCTGTCAATGCTATTGGCTTTGTCCACCTTTAAATGAGCAATTATTAAGTAGTGGGCACTCCTCAATTTTTAAAATTGCTCGTGATTAATGTATCATTAAGAATTACATTTAATGAACCTTACCCTCATAGAATTCTGTGAATACTTAGTAACAATTAAGCCACCTGCAATTTTTAACGTAATCTATTGAGGAAACCTTTTTAAGAACTATATTTTTATTTACATTTTTTTAAAGAATCGTGCATATTTTTATTACTACAAAGCTATGAATAGCTAAAAAGGAACCTTGCACATGTTTCTCATTTTTTTACAGGATTCTATCAGTATTTCCATTTTATGCTGAGAGCCTGTTTTGCCTCATTTGGCTCAGTGATATACTTCCTTATGTATTTCAATATATTTTAATGTGCTAAGTTAGCAAGAATCCATTACATTCTTGAGTGAAAAACATTCATCTAAATTCATTCAACAAACAATGCTCTCTCTCTTCTCCATTTGCAATTGTACTATAAATAGATACCTTGCACACAATTGTAGATTGGCATCTTGAATATCAAAAGTGGAATGCTAGCAGTAGGTACCGTAGTATTTATATTCAGATGCAGATCTCATTTTCTGCCCCTAAACAAGGAAATTACTGAAAACTACAAAATGAGTTCTGTACCTGAATATTCTGAATTTTAACCTATGTTTCGTTTTGTTTCTCTTGTCAATACTACTACTGGATATTTAAGGGATGTAAAATGTTCTAACATAGAACATTCTAATCCTGAAATAGGACATCCTGTATTGTAATAGCCCACTTTGGAAGCTGAATTGCTTTCCAGAACATTTGGAAAGATCGGGAGTGGATGATTTGCATACCCATACTGGATAGGGCTTAGCATTTTCTATATCCATGCAATCCAATTGTGCTAATTACCATATCTACGCAGATGTGTGGATATGGCCTATTAATTTTTGAAGGATAAGGCACCAACAATACATATATAAATACCAACAGAGAAAAAAGTTTGCTAGATAACCTAGAAATCAAGGCTGTTCTTCTCTGATAAATTCAGGAAAAATTCCCAAAAAAACAGAGAAAAGAAGGATTTTTACAATTGAAATTTTCTAGCTTCACATTTTCTCAACAGTTACTTGATGACACCTTATTCCATCATGTATAACCTTCTATAATTGCCTAGTATTGGCCAGCCATTTATTCATATACTCTAATCCAGGGGTGTCATACTCAAGGCCCGGGGCCTGGATCGAGCCCGTTCAGTGCTTAGATCTGGCCCGCAGGGCCTTCCTGGAAACAGTGAAGGACTGGCCCATGGTGTCTTTGCCAGCAAAAACGGAGCTTGGGAGGGCTTTCGGCCCTCCCGAGCTCCATTTTCACTGGCAGAGGGTTGCAACCTTCCTGTTGCAGCTGAAAATGGAGCCCGGGAGCCCATTTTCTCTAGCAGAGTGTTCGGGCCACCATAGGCCTCCCTGACATGAGTTGTGGCGAGCTGGCCACACCCACCCTGGCCATGCCCACTCCAGCCCCCTCGAGGTCAAACACAACCCGGATGAGGCCCTCAATGAAATTGAGTTTGACACCCCTGCTCTAAGTCAGTATATGCCAGTAAAAAATTTTTTTCCCAAACCTGCAAGTTCCCAGCACTACTTCAAAAGCCCTCATATTCTTAAAAGAAATTTTTAAACAGCAAATGGTTGACAGAACAGTTAAAAAATTATAGTCTTTTTTTTACAAGCAATTACTTGTTGGCATAGAAATAATGAAAAATTTCAAGAATTGTTTTGTACCAAACTCATTCTACCATGCCTCTGTGACAGATTTTTTAAAAGTTCATATGAGCCCTTAACCCAGTGATGGCTAACCTTTTTTGGCTCGTGTGCCAAAAGCAGGGGGCGCACAGGGGTGGGCGTGTGTGGGCGTGCCACACCCATAATGCTATGTGTGCGACCCCCTTCTTTTGGCGTGCTTTTTTCACCCTCCCCAGGCTCCAAAGGCTTTCTAGGAGCCTGGGGAGGTGAAACAGCCTCCCTCCCACCTCCTGAGGTTTCAGGAGCTTCCCTGAAGCCTCCAGAGGGTGAAAAATGGCCTCAAAAGAAGGCCTAAATCAGCTGGCCAGCACACACAAGCGTGCTGGAACTGACAGGGCAATGCCTCGCGTGCCAGAAGGAATGGTTCCGTGTGCCACCTGTGACACCCATGCCATAGGTTCGCCATCACTGCCCTAACCTTTTAAGCTATCTTCAGTGTATAGCTGTAAGAAGACAAATGCTACAAAGTAGATATTATAGAATTTGAACTGGTAAAATTGGAAGAATAATTGGGACTAGCAGTAATAATTTGAATTGTTTCTGCTTTTTGAGGTAGGAATGTTGTGTGCTGCTATCCAAGAGAACCTGCAAAAAGTATTTTCACTTCTCTTTGCCAAAAGGGAATCCCCCTGTTTATCTTTTACTGACAGAAATGAACTAGAATTGTTCTCCTGACCTTGTCATGAGAGATTTGACCTTCTTTCATTGGCAGAGCCACTGGAATATGTTTGTTTTTAAAAGTGAGTGGCTTTTTGGCAGGCAATCAGCAAATACAAACTTTATAAGAATGCAAAGACCTTATGGGAATTTGGAACTTAATATTTTTTTTAAATGTAACCTATTGTATATCAATTGAAGACTTTTATTCATGAAGGGACATTTGCCAGATAAAATGAATACATGGCCTAGCAGCACTTTCAATAAAGAGACTTTGTTCTTTTAAAGGTCCTTGTCTCAAAGAACTAAAATTTATGCAATACTTAATATCTGATTTATTTGCTCACCCTGTTTCATCATAAAAGTTACACAATTTCTAATGCATTGGTTTTATATTGTCATCGTAATTCATCATAAGTATAATTTTGCAAGGACATCATACTATTTCTATAACTATCTTATCTAAATTAAAATCCACCTACTAGACTTTATTTGGGAGCGTGAAAAGGGCACATTTGTAGGTAGAGTGAAACGTATGTACCACTTGCGGGTTTGGCGTTCGTGATATAGATCCAAGCTTGTCTGCATGAATTTGCCAGCTGCAGAAGCCATTGTATCAGATACTTTTCTGCTAAAGTTCTGTGTAGCTATATAACTCTTAAAAATTACTCAGTAAGGCATAACTATCCCTAAAAAGAAAACGTGTAGTTCTAGAGACTCTTGCTATAATGAATTATTGAATCTTCCACAATGATTGATTAATCGGTATGTTTATAGTCTGCCCCTTTAGTGCCGTCTTTGATACCATTTCCACCCTGTTTTAAATTACAAAACTATAACTGAAGAGTGTTAAAACTATAATTTGAAAGACACCTGTGTGAAAGCAAAGTGAGAATTAATTTATCTTGCCCTGCTTCTGTATAAGATCTGAATTTACTTCTTAGCAAACATCAGTACCTTATTTCCCTGAAAATAAGACCTCCCCATATAATAAGCCCAATTGGGCTTTTGAACGCATGCGCTAAAATAAGCTCTCCCCCGAAAATAAGCCCTGCTTATTTTGCAAAATATTGCAAAACAGCAGCAGCCATGTGGTGACCATGCTTGCTGCCTCCTGCATCTCAAAAATAATAAAACCTCCCTGAAAATAAGGCCAAGTGCTTATTTTGTGGGGGTCAAAAGAAAATAAGACCCTGTCTTATTTTGGGGAAAACACGGTAGAACTTTAGAATAAAACTTAAAGCTGTAAGGAATTGCTGAAGCATTGAAACAAAACAATTTTCTTTAGTATGTATACATGTTGGAAATAGCGATAGCCAGCTGCACAAATAAAAATTGTGGACTTCTAACTAAAGGAGAAGCTTGTGTGTGTTCATGGTGATACTATACCTCAAATTTACTTCGGAGCAGTTTTTGATTATGTGACCACATATGCAAGAGTTTTATGCCACTGATTATTCAGAACATAAAGCAGTAATAAACATAGGAATACTCAAAACTATACTGTATGTCCTAATAGTGCATTTCCTAACTTAGTTTCTTGCTTTCTTAGTCTAGTATTGTGACTACTACCTCCAGAGGTTTCAACCATTTTGGATGAAAATGCTGGTTATTGTCGAACCAGAACTTATGGAGAGTGCCAGGTTGGAAAATGCTTTTGTGCTAAAAAAAATTCTGGCCTTAGTGTAATACCATATTTGGTTTTAGTAAATGCAAAACAAAATTGAACATACCCAACTGAAAACAAGTTGTTAGCATGGAATGTATTTATCTTTTCTCTAGCAATGTATGAATAATTGATAGTTGTTTTCTGGGACTTCCCAACTTGCTGCATTTCCTCCTATTGTATCTCAGTTTTGCATATTTTCCTACTGTACGCATTCCTGGGTTTCAGTCCCATTGCCCTGCTGCATTCATTAAAGCAACCTTTAATGAGTGAAATGGTATTCTTGGTGCTGTTCTTTATTATCTCATTGGCGATCGCTTCTGAATGAACTTTATTCGTGGACTTTGGTCTTAATCTCTAAAATACATGCATTGGATGCTGTACTGTTATCTTTCCTTATTCAAACTTTTGCTCCTAGCCTTGCTGCCTCTATCTGTCCCTGGTCTGTGACTTTTAAACTTTGTTGGAGGCTTTATAGAACTGTGTTTTACATCAAGATAGCAGATGGCCTGAGTTATTTTCATCCTTTTCAGGTTTCTCAATAGTAGCCTGAATTGCTTCTATCTATATATATATGACTTCCAGTGTAAATCCGGTCACATTTATGTACTTTGCACCTTGCTTCTTTTTCCCCCCCAAAGTGCTTCAAGAAGTGTGAAAATCAATACTACTTGGAAGGGAAGTTGCTCACTTGCTGGTCAAGAACTATCAAGTGAGGGGCAAGGAATCAGCTGAAATGTGGGAAGGTTGGGGAGAAGTAGCAATGAGATTAAAATCTTCGTGTAAAAAAAAGAACAATCAGCAGTTTGGTATAGCTTCATCTGATTTGCAGTAACTTGTCTAGCTACACTGTGTTGTACGCCTGAAAGGCTTATGTCATGTCCAACTGTCGGAGCCATGTTAAGGCAATATGATAAGCAGTTCTTGAGTCAATAACCAACAAATATATGATTTATAACCTGACTGGTAGTAGAATTGGCAGTTAATTTTCAGACGTTTCATGGCATTCTATTCCATGTTAAGACTAAGTTTGTGTGTCCTTAGATTCAGTGTTGCTCTTGAATATTAAGGTCCTTAGTGGTAGCCATTTACCCGGGAAGAATGGCTTACCTTGCAAGTGGAAAGTGAAGAATGTAAGTCACTCTTAATAGGCCTATCTCTCTCCCATATGTATTGTATAATCTTTGAAAAGTTGTCTTTATTCCATTGGCATTTAAAACTGGCAACTCAAAACATGGCCTTTTTGGTGTATGCACCAAAATTGAGCAACTTCTTCCAAGGAGGATCTGTTCCAGAGGTGGTATTCAGCAGGTTCTGACCAGTTCTGGAGAACCAGTAGCGGAAATTTTGAGTAGTTCGAAGAAATGGTAAATACCACCTCTGACTGGCCCTGCCTCCATCTATTCTCTGCCTCCTGAGTCCCAGCTGATCTGAAGGGAATGGGGATTTTGCAGTATCCTTCCCCTGCCATGCCCATCAAGCCACACCTACACAACTGGTAGTAAAAAAAATTGAATCCCACACCTGATCTGCTCTCTCTTTTATTATTTTTCCTTCTAAAATCTGTTGTCCTTATGATTGTAAAAGAAACATATTTAGGGTGTCTTAGTTTTAATTGTCTTAAGCAATTTTAAATATGGAATTATTGCATAAATGAATGTTTTAGGAAGGTTTTCTGTAACTGAATTTTCAAGCTTCTGTGGTTACGATAGTCAAAGCCAAGTCTCAATATTTTCCTTCTCTGGGTCACATTTTTGAAATGTTCAAAGTATATTTGTGTGTCTGAAATTGGGTTAAACAGTCACTGAAGTGCATAGCCTAACTACTTTCATGTTTTAAGAATACATTCATGTCATGTTTTACAACACACATCTGTTCTACAAATGTCTGCAAATCTAAATACATTGTATAGGAACCTTTTTCTTCAGCAACGTTGTCATTTACCTAAGTAAAATATGAATTTTAGAGTTCCCTGCATTATAAACATATGCACGATCCTTTATAAAAGAGAGTTTAAAAGTGCCATTCTTCAGATTATGGTAATATACACTATATGAGGGAAATGAATTGTTGTTTAACAGTGAAGCTAACTGTTATATGATCTATTTTTTTCAAAAATTGCATCTAAAAGTGTGTTGATTTACAACTTCAGTTGAGAAGCATGGAAGTGGTTAAAGAGGTTAGCTGAGGGGAAACAGTTGGTAATTCAGTTGATAAAGTGGCTGTGTTTTCAGGAAATTGCAATTTATTTAGTAATGAATACTTTTTATGGGAATTACAGCCAAAGACTCATTCAGGTGCCAGTGTTCTTTACAAATCATCTTGAAAAAGAATGACAATCTTAATTCTTCCTCGCTGAATTATTAAATTAGTATTGAGACAAACATATACACAAAATTTCAAATAAGTTGTATAAACTAAATTTACAATCCAGTGTGTAGTTTTTTCCCTTGCCAAGCAACTGAGGAGTAAATCTTGATGTATTCTACTTCAGAAAGCATAACCACAAGGAAGGCTTATTCATCACTTAGGAATGAATGTCCATCTGTTAGTTATTATCTCTGCTGTAATGCAGCTCCTTTGAATTAATACATAAAAGGAATTGTAAGATACATACATATCTTCTTTGTTCCTTCTACCCTCCTACTTCCTGAAATGAAGTCAGATATTCTGCATTATTGTTACTAGAACCTATTCTATTAGCAGTACACTGCTTTTGACAGCCAGTGTAATACAATTATAATACTTGCACTAGAGAGAGACCCAAGTTCATTCACCACCTTCATATTCAGCTATGGAAGATCACTGGGTAGCTTTGAGCAGTAATTTTCTCTCACCTTGACTTACTCAAAGGACTGTTGTGGAGGGAAGAATTGGAAGAATGTGGTATGCCACCTTGAATTCCTAAGGGAAAGTTGAGATACAAATATAGCAAGTAGGGAAATAAACAGATAAGTCTTTTTTTTCTTGAATCTTATGAAATGTTACACGCGATTGCCAAATTCATTTCCTTGAAGACTGGCCTGTAAAATATAATGGTGGCCTATTGGCTGCTTTCCGGAGGCATCTTTGTCAGGATATGCTGATATCAGAATATTTTTTAAAATTCTTACTCAAGAATTCTTTTCCCAAGTGTAGTATTCATCTGAATACTCTGCAAGATGAAGAGCAACTCCCTAAGATTTTTATCTTTATCGTCAATCACAAACTACAAAATTTCCATTATTAAAACTGTTGAATGCCAAAGATTGATGAAAGATTAAATACTGATTTAAAGGACAAATATTGTGAGGGGTAAAAAGAATTTAAAGTTGTAATATTTGATCAGAGATAAACAATTTGTACAATATTTATGGTAACTTCTACTAGACCTTTTATTGAAGCAGCATTGAAAAGATGACAATTTATGGTGGCTAAGACTGAGCTTGTCGATCAGAAGGTTGGCAGTTCAGCGGTTCGAATCCCTAATGCAATGTAATGGAATGAGCTCCTGTGACTTGTCCTAGCTTCTGCCAACATAGCAGTTCAAAAGCATGTACAAATGCAAGTAGAAAAATAAGGACCACTTTGGTGGTAAGGTAATAGCACTCCATGCGCCTTCGGCATTTAGTCATTCTTTTTCCTTGTGGCTTATTTTGGATTTGTTTTTACTGTGGTTACTAAAAACTTCATTAAAACTATTTAAAAATAATTACCTATTCTCATTATGACAGAGAGGCTGGGTATGTATTTTTAAAATTTACTGGAAATAGCATCATCTAAAAAGTAAAATATTAGAAACTAACAAAGACCCTTTTGTATAAGGAGACACACTAAAAACGCACCTTTGTTACCATGGATACTGTGAAAACTAAAATTAGGAGATGTTGAAGTGAGCTAAACAACACCTTTGCAGCTTTCATTTATCTTAGAAAATTGTCTGTCAAATTGGGAAAAGATTAAGAAGCTTAAAAGCTCCGGTTGAAAGAGACAGAACAGATGATAACCAACCTTTTTTTGGGGGGGAGGGGTCATCAGAGAGAGAGAAGGAAGCAAAAGCTTTAAAAGAAAACTAGGACAAAGCTAGTTTGCACTGGCACAGCACTAAAGAGTATAAATTATGATCCAACAGTAAATACTTGTATCCTATCTTTTGAGTCATTGTCATGTTTAGCCAAACATGATTAGCTAAAGATTAATATATGACCTTCTGATCTCTTCTTAGCTTCCTTTCATTTCTTCCTTCCTTCCCACTGATCATGGAAATTAGATGTCAACAAGAATGTAAGAGATAAAGCTTTGTTATAAAAGCTGGGAGTGGGTGGAGCTGGTTTCTTCTAATATGAACAATGGTCAAATCTGACATTGTCATCCCTATACTTTACTTTGAAATATCTAACTTAAGCTTGTTGTTGTTTTAGCAGGGTTGAAAGTCCGAGGTAGAGTTGATGATAAATTGAATAAACAAGGTATTTCAAGGCTTGTTTAAGTGCTGAATAAATTTATGTTGCAGGGAAACAGAATGGTATCTTTTTAATGGAAAGAGGGGTAACCAAGGAATTAAAAATAAAACAGGGCAATAAGTTTAGTTAGTGACATTACTGTTAAGAAAAAACTCTTCTCCTTTCTTATAATTCTTTAGCTCTTCACACTCTTCCAAAGGTTTGGGTATTAGCCAGAAGTTGTCCCTGTCTGTCAACCAATGAAGTTTACTTAAAACTAGGCCTTGGTGATCTAACACTTGAATAATTTACTATCATAAAATAGTTTAAAGTACAAATGTTTTATGCTCTGCCAAGCTGGACGCTAAGGATGTTTTGTCTAAAACATGAGATAATGGAAAGTGTATTGTGGCATGTGAATGACTTTAGCCTTTTGGTGGTAAATGTTTGCTTAACCAGAAAAGAATGCATGGAGATTCTTGCCAGTGGAAAGGTACCGCCGCACTTTGTATTAAAGTACTGTAAATAAATCAGTAAATATGTTTCTCCTCATATGCTGTTCCAAATGTTATGAAAGCACTCTTTGAATTTAAAATTCAAAGCTCTTATCCTTTTTTTAAATGGGTTTAGGAAGAACTGGTCATAATTATTTGAGGTAAAAAAAAAAACCAAATTATTTTCATGATGATTGAAGTTGGAGTGAAAGGAAGTAACTCTTGCATAAAGTTCTTTCTTTCCAAACCAGGAAATGCAATTTGCATTACTGTATTTTAATTGAATTTGGACCATTAAAGTCTAACTCTGTGAACTTTATCAAAAATACTAACCTGTGCCCTGTTGTTACTGTTAAGGAATTCTATAGCAGAAACAGTCCATACAAATCCAGATTAGGATAATTGCATATTTGACATTGGAAGGGACCACCTGGGGCCTTCTGGATCCCTCAAGACTCCCACAATGGTTTTAAGAGCATGGTAGTCATTTAATAATTACAATTTTGCTTAGGAATGTATGTCTGTTTATTTGGGGTTTGGGACATTGGCATTCTCATTATTTTCCTATGAAAAGTTTGTTCTGAAGTGTAATACTTTACATTGGTAATTGTAAAAAAAGTAGCTAAATACAATTTATTACAGTTATTTAGAAATATTCTATTGTTTACTTATTGCTGTAAACGCATCATCCCAAGGGGTGGGGGAGGTACCTGGTATATGGAATTGGTGCTAGATCCAAGTCTTTTGGATAATTCTAAAAACATGAATAAATTGAATTTTTCTTTGAAGAATTCAGTTTGCAGTTGTTGGTATGAGAAGTTCAGGATTAAACTAAGTTACAGTATTGCAATTTGAATTCTGCTTCCACAAACAACCATTAATTCTTCCCAGCAATATCATTTTGCTATGTAACAGTGTTCTGAACTTTATCGTATATTAATTAAACTTTCAAAATTTGATGCATAGAGTGCTTTGTTGAATATTGCTAGATCGTTATTGGGAAATTGAAAGAGTAATTTATTACTGAGATAATTTTCTGATCTTCTTTCTGCTTCTCTAATGGTATATAACTTATGGGCCCATTTTTCTCTAGAAAATCCAGTGAAATAAATAAAACCTTTTAAAAAGATGCTTTTAGCTATATGGCCACCATGCAATTTAAGGCAATAACATTCATTTTGCTTCGATACTAATCAAGGGATTAGATCAGTGGTGGGTTTCAAATTATTTTACTATTGGTTTTCTTGTACATGCACAGAAGCATACTTAGTTTGGGCCCCTTTCGCAGCAATTACTGCCTCAACGCCCTGTGGCATGTAAGCTATCAGCCTGTGGCACTGTTGAGGTGTTATGGAAGACCAGGATGCTTCAATAGCGGCCTTCAGCTCTTCTGCATTGTTCGGTCTCTCTCATCTTTCTCTTGGCAATGCCCCATAGATTCTCTATGGGGTTCAGGTCAGGCGAATTTGCTGGCCAATCAAGCACAAGTACTGAGTATATATGCATGCTTATACTTTTCAGAGGTCCACTATTGTTCTATGTACAATCCTTGTTTTATTGATTGCATGTAATATTCTAATTTTCTTAGATTGTGGGTTTTCATGAGCTGTACGCCATAATCATCACAATTATGACAAATCACAGTTTGAACTATCTTGCTTAGCATGTAATGAGTCTTATCTCATATATTAGTTTCACTTTTTAAGTTGCATTACTGAAATAAATGAATTTTTGCACGGTATTCTAATTTTTCAAGTTTCGCCTGTATTTCTCCCTTACATTACTGTTATTTTTATCATTTTGATTTCTACTGCTGCTTATAATTTTAGCATGTTGTAACTTACCCAGAGTCTTCTGAGTTAGGCAACCTATAAAATCTGTAAAACAAAATGAATAAATAAATGTTCTGTATTTTAAAAAGGGTAAATTATTTGTTATATTAGCTATACAACCGTTTAATGTTGGTGTATACTGTTCTACTCAGACAGATTGATTTTATTCCTGCATTGGGCAGTGGGTTTGGACTTGATCACCTAAATTACTTCCCAATTTTTGTTTCAAACAAAAATTAAATATGGAACATGTCTACTTCTTTGTCAGAAAGTCATGGCCTATTGTTAAAAGATATTTTCATCTAAGTGAATTGAAATTTGGCAAGAATTATAATAAAAATGCTAAAAGTATTCTTGCTATTTGAAAAATCCAGATAGATGATTGATTGATTGATTGATTGATTGATAGATAGAGAGAGAGAGACAGAGAGACAGAGAGAAAGAGAAAGATTTTTCAAAATTTAAACCCATTGATTAAGGCTTCATGCCTTGAAAATCTGAAATGTGATACATATTTACTCAAAGGCATTTTCTTTTCTAAAGAAATGTTAAGTAAAATAGTTGTAACTCTCCCTCCTTCCCCCTTTCTTTCAGACAATGCTACATAGCTAAGTTATTTCAACATCATAAGCAAAGACCAAATTAGGTATTCCTGTAGCTGGAAAAGAAAAAAAAACTTATGCTGGAACATCCTAAAAATGAACTGTTTATAAAGGCCAACAATATGGAATTGCACATTGCAACAGAATGTTGGGCTGTAAGAGATTTATTATTACCTCATATTTGAATAAATTTTAGGGAATTTCCATTGATAGCCTGAAATGCACGTCTTTCTTTATGGAATACAAGGTGAATTAGCACTGCATTAAAATATGTAAAGTTGGAAAGTAACTCACCAAGGACTAAACATATTTTCACATGTCCTAGAAAGCTGAAGTTTGATCAGCAAACCTGTTTTCAGGCTGACATCTGATGAGAGCAAGTGAATATTTCTTCCTGAAAAAAGTCATATTGTTTATGTTGAAATAATCAAATCTCTGTATAATATTTACAATGCTTGTTATTCTTTCCAAAAGGTATCAAGAATTGGATGCCAATAAAAGCCTTCTAGACAATTTGAAAGGGAAAGTTATCATTGAATATCCAACTCTGCATGTGGTATTGCGGAAGCTCACAACAGATATGGTGATTCTTGGCCAGAATGTAAACAAAGGTATTTGTTGTATATTCTAAATAATATCTTTTGCAGTGAATAAACATGTACTTAGGTAGTGGTCTATGAATATCATCATCATCATATACAGCAAATACATGATTGGCATACAGTAGAACTTTTGGTCACGACCATAATTCGTTCCATAATTTTGGTCACAACCCGATTTAATCATGATCTGAATCTAATTTTGGAAATTTGGCGCTTACAAAAAAAAACGGTGAAGAAGGAAAAATCGGCTGTGGGGGAAAATTGTGAATTTATTGGTCAGAACCCAATTTTGTCCAAAACGTTCGTGACCAGAGGTTCTACTGTATATGTTTATTCTTTCTACTTAAATTTCATGTAACTTAATTGTTACAATGACTCACTAGAACATTTTCCCCTTATTTGCTCATTTATTTTGTGGGACGAGATGTTACAGTTCTGATTTCTAAGTAATTGAATTTTATAGGATAGATGCTTTACGAATATTCTTCCAGATAATACTCTAGGGTAGCACATGTTTTAATATGTGCAGTTTTCCAGAACAAATGACCCTTCTTAATTGGAAATCTATGTGCTACACAGAGCTTCAAATGTTCAAATTATATCTGGCTATAAATTCTGCTTCTTGTAGGATGTAACCATTAAAATCCAGTTAAGAACCCAGTGCTTTTGGGGGCTATTAAACTTTAATTCCCAGGGATGCTCATAACAGTTCAGCAATTACTAAAAGGCCTTGCCCATTAATTTTTTAAATAAAAGTTGAAAACTAGTAGTATAGAATTAGTGTAATGGAATGAATAAAGTATATATACTCTGACATCCTGTCACATGATCTCTCCATCATAGACTGCATTTGTCATGCAATCTGAGGCTGAGAAAGAGCTGGGAGATGAAAAGTAATGGTTTTTTTATACACAGGAAGGAAAGTTGACATGAGCAAGTAGGGGGAAGGAAGTTACTAGTGTTGGAATTGGACTTGGTGGAAGAAAAGAAAAATGGGTAACCCAAAAGGTACTCAGTTCAATTGGTACTCAAACTTTGTTGGTTCCCAGCATCCCTTGTAGTTTTCAAACTGCATGCCATGACATTCCATCATGCCACATTCCTTGGTACCAGAAGAAACTCAACAACTGTCCCATGGCTTATATACCACCACATAGTGCTTCATAGCACTCTCTGGGCAGTTTACAATCTAAAAACATTATTTGCATATTGTAAATCATTTATTAAGTTGTAAAATATCCTGTGGCACCCCTGTAAATTTTCTTCAGTGCTCCAAGCCACCATAGAGCACAGTTCTGGAATCATATGGCTAGGACACAAAGAAATAGGCAGGCTTGAGATGCTGAAGAGTTACCATATTTTTTATTTTCTTGGAATAAAGGTGAATTAACACTATTAAAAGGAAGAAAATGGTACAGCATAGGATCTATCTAACCAACACAGATATTCAGAGAGAGAAGATGATGCATCTACTAAAAAGATAAAAGTTATACTGGAAAGAGATTTCCAGTAAACTTGATTAACTGTAAAAAATTTAGCAGTAAACATATTTTAGGGGAAGCTCGCTCATTTCAACAGTAATGGTACTGTTGCCAACATATGGTGAATCTCTGAATTATCATAAATTATTTGACAGCAGAAGCCAGAAGTTAAATTTTGTTTGGATGCTGAACCCCACTTGTATTGCTATCCAGCAGAAAGAATAAATTTTACATAAAAACAAATCTTTCTATTCTTGATACACCATACATTAAAAAAAACACCTCACTCAATTCAGAAAAAAAGCCCTTGTATGCTTTTCTTTTTCTGATCAATCCAGTACATTTCTGATTTATAGTTATTAAGATGTTTCTTGGTAGAATTATACAGATGTTGGTGACATTCTAGTTTTTATTCTGTTTCTCAGTGCTCATTATTGCCTGTAAGTTTTCCATTAGTTCTGTTTAAGTAAAGTAAGTGGTCCTTACTAGGGGGTGTGGATTCCTTTCTGTATGTAAAATTACTTGACCTCATTTGAACAAGAGTTAATAAGGCTATGAAAGGAGAATTGGAGTAAGCTGGAAGGTACAAGGAGTCAGATGATGAGCACATCAGGAAATGAGTGACCACACTATAACATCAACAGCCAGGCATTAGGCAGTCCCAATTACAATATCTTTGGCTTCTATTCCACAGCATTGTGTTGAAATA
Source organism: Rhabdophis nuchalis (assembly GCA_039707465.1). Lineage (NCBI taxonomy): Eukaryota > Metazoa > Chordata > Lepidosauria > Squamata > Natricidae > Rhabdophis > Rhabdophis nuchalis. Next base: position 87,951,240 of record CM077644.1, on the reverse strand, counting down.
CTGAAATGTGCAGAGCTATCAGGACTCAACAGTTTTCTCCATGAATTAGAAATCTAAGAAAATCCTTAATGCAATACCACCTGACAAAATTATTATATTAGCTGCTATTAAAATTGCATATGTTGCTTTCTTAATACTTGCAATGAAACATAGTCATGTCATAATTTTTGATTTCTGTCACTTTTTGCCACAAAGGTATTGCCCTGAAAGGAAGGCAATTTTAAATGACCTCTTAAGGAAAAATAACAAAGGAAAGTAATTCTGTGCAAAGTCCCCAACTTGGCAGGGCAAACATTTTTATTTCAGCCGAAACCTCAACTGGAGATTTCCCTCAGTCCTAGACCTGTGGAAGTGATTCTCTCAGTATATGTTCGTATATATTTGTATGTACGTCCCTGTGTCAGAAATGAAGGGAACCCTTTCAGGTTGAGCAACACAAGATAAAGACAATTGCAAATCTTTAGGGTCACATCCACAGTTATTGCTGGTGGTGTGCTCTTCTCAAATATGGAGATGCCTCATAGCAGATAACCATATCTCATTGGACCTGTTGAAACAGAGCTGTTATTTTTTCCTTGCTGACTTCTCAACTGAGGACGCCGGCGTTCCTATGTCACATGTTAATAGTTTCCTTAGATTAAGCTGAAAAGGGCATTTGTTCCATTTACATATTTCTTTACTTTGATTATAGAAATAGTTTTACCAGCAAAATAAAGAGTGGGGGAAATAGGACTCTTAAGAATGAAAAAAAGCTTTTTCCCCCATGCCCCAAAAATATTCTTTAGATTTTCCATTTAGATGATGAGGATCAGTCCTCAGTTCTCATTTGACTTCAAGACAAGTTGTCATACTGGGATGAGGATGAGGATGCCACCAAAACTTGTTGAGGAACAATCCCACAGAAGGCAGGAAATCTTTCCCTGTGCAAGAAACAGGGGGGGAAATTATCTGTTTATAACTTAAAAACTTTTGTCAAGATTTTTGCTTTGAAAATCTGTCTTTACCTAGAGTCCTACTGAAGTATTCTTTAGACAAAGAAACAGGGAAAGCACTGCTGGGTTTGACTTCTGGATTGTTTTAAAAACTTCTGTATAATACGTCTCCTTTGAGCGACATGACATGGGGTGGGGAAGGAGGCGAGGGCTTAGAATGAGGGAACTGGCAACTTTCCAAGATGCTGGGCCACTTTTTTCTCCCATAGAAGTGCATTAGGGGATTGTTTTGATTTTTTTCCCCCTCCTCAGTCCTTGGACAGACCTGGCCCATTTTCAACTCAGTCTTTCTCTTGGAGAATTCTGCCCCCAGACCAAGTTTCTGTTCAGTTTTCAAAAGACTTTCCTGAGCCCCTTTACATAATTGCTCTCCATCACTCCTTGGGTTAGAAAAATAAAATCAAAAGGAACGGCATGCCCAGGAACTTTCTACTCCGCAACTGTCCTGGCCAATTTTTTTTTCACAGTAGACATCCTTCCTCTTGAAGTAGATAAGCGGTCTCTGTAGTGGCTGCAAGGAATAGAGTATCTGATTATGTGGTGAAGTACATAATTTAAGCTAATTCTTTGAAATGCTCCATTTTCTCTAAACATCTCAAAAAACCCTTCTTGATGGAAATGAAACATGAGGAAATTTACCTGCCGACTTTTTTTAGAAAAAGAAAAAACTCTTTCTGTCTTTCCTTTTCCAAGCCTTATTTAACATTAGCGTAGAAGCTGAAGCTCCCATCAGATTCTCTTTAACAAATGCAGTGATTCACTTAACAACTGTGGCAAGAAAAGTTGTAAAATGGGACAAAACTCACTTAACAATTGTCTTGATTAGCATACATTTTGGGTTCAATTGTGGTCATAAGTCAAGGACTACCCACATACAATTATACCCTAGGTCCTTTGATTTTGTGGTGCAAATATTCTGCTTCTACATTAATAAAACAATACAGTGACAGGATTCACTACTATGTTGAGAGAAGGGAAATCAGAACTTCTAAATCTCTTGAAACAGAAGTGCATAATTTATACATGCCTCAGTACAAGAAGAATCAGGAAATTATGTAAACAGAGGATAGAATTGATTCCAATTGAGCCATGAAAGCCAAAATGTTTACCTTTCTTGAACTAGATAAAAATTTTAAAGCAACTTAGATCAAGTCTTCTCCATTAAGATTTTTTTTATTCAAAGATTTCAAGGCTTCTGTAGCTAAACCACTTTGAAATTAGGCAAGATAGTTTATAAAATGACTGCCAGAAGTGATATCATATTCTTTATTTCCAGACATTTTTCTGCCAGTAGAATATACAATAAGAAAAGTGCTCCTAAGATAATATCAGATCAACATATAATCTCTTTCAGCAAGCTTTGAATTCTTCCATTTCTTTGAGCAGACAGAATTCTAGGAAACTAAATAGACAAGTATCAATCTCAAATGAATGAAAGGTCATTTTCTGAATAAGGATCCAAATCACTGTTCCAAATCATTCCATCTGGGGCTGACATTGAAATTCAGTGTGATTCTGAAATTCCAATCATTAGGATTCATATCGCAGACGTTTTTGAAATTAAAGCCTGAGTTCAGACACCAAATATCAGATTATCAGAATAAATTGCAGAAAAAGGAAATACCAGGTTTTCTTTGGCATAATAATTGTATTTAGTTTTTGTCCTAAATGTCATAACTATATCTCATAGAACTTCTTCCCATACTTTTCCGGCATACATGGATATAGGCGCATATATGAGAGGGGAGGAATCATCTTGGATGAAACAGTAATTACAATATTATTTTAGAACTTAAAACAACTAGTAAAAGGAATGCTGATCTTTATCAAAAATAGCTATCCTCTTCATGAAGCTTGACTAAGCCCACAGAATATCTACCATTACTTTGGTGTTATTACTTTCTGGCAATTCCATTGCCAAAAGCATTCTGACCCATTGAGTAGATGATGAGTGAGTCCCTAGAAATCAGCTCTTAAGGAACTGCTGTTGATAATTAAGGGCATTTGATTATTGGCACAGATTTTATTTTGGGGTGGGGTTGACGTATAGTATCTATATACTGCTAAAACTCTTGTGTTTCTAATTTTCAATTGAGCAAAACAGTGCATCATAGAGCAACAATTTTTGGACCAAGCTACTTTAAGTGGCTAGCTTTTAGAATGTGTCTAAAATCTGGGACTCTGTACTCTCCTGGGATTGAAATTTTTAAAAGTTGTGGTGGTTTCCCACAAGACAGAGCAGGAAATATGATTGTCATTTCCAAATTATCTGACAGTATTCCACAATTCATTGGGGAAGCCAGCAGCCTAAACTCAGTTTCGATCACTGATGTTTCTACAAGCTTGCAGAAGCCTGAGAAATGTCGCAAGGGTGCAGCATAGGTTGGAGAAGTGCACGAGGATGTCCTGTGGGTCAGGACAATGCAGGAAAGTGTGAATAGTCAGCATGAAAGTAGGGGGACTGGGGAATGGTGTACAGGTGGGGGAGACTTACCCAAGCAACTTGTAACCTTCCCTGTAGTTTTCCCATTGACTTACTCCCTGCAAGCTTTCCACAAGCAAAAATCAGTGGGGAAGACCGCAGGAAATTGCAAGTCTAAAGCCAGTAGCCAAGTAAATGACTGTTGCCACAAAGTAGAGGAAACAAGGGAGTGCACAAGAAGTGTGACAAGGATTGGGGTGGGTGTACAATAGGTAGAGTCAGGGAGGTTACCTGAGAAGTGTGGCAAGGATGCAGCATAGATTAAGGGGGGGATAGGGCAGGGAAAGGACACAAGGATGTTGCATGGGATTGTGTGACTGAGAATGGGGGCTAGTGCACAATTATTATTTAGTTGAAACAATGACTCAAATGGGTTGTATAGATCATTCTGTTTTTCCTCTGTTCCCCACTTTGTTAGTTTTAAGAAATTAGCATGTTCCCCTAGATTAAAGATTTGAATATCTTAATTAATCAGATATTAACAAAACCTTTTTTTTTTTACTGTTAGCAATGTTTTTACAGGTGGTCCTTATTTAGCAAACACAATTTGGAACAAGCAACACAGTTGTTAAGTGAAGTGGTTGCTAAGTGAAACAGCAACTGTGGTTATGATCTTACTTCAGCTTTCATTTGTTTTACAGACCTAGGAAGGGCTTATATGCCAGGATGGGTTCCAAAGTTACTTTTTCATCACCATTGTAACTTTGAAGAGTTGTTGTACAAGGCACTTGCTAAATGAGGGCTAACTGTATTATTTTGACGACTATAATTTTATGGCAAATCCAGAAATTCTGCATCTCGTAGCAAGATATTTATTAATAATGATGTGCTTATAAATAGGCACATTAGCTGCCAAAAAAGCCATCAGCTGCCCAAAAAGCCAACACAGTTCTAGGCTGCATAAACAGAGGGATAGAATCTAGATCACGTGAAGTGTTAATACCACTTTATAATGCCTTGGTAAGGCCACACTTGGAATACTGCATACAGTTTTGGTCGCCACGATGTAGAAAAGACGTGGAGACTCTGGAAAGAGTGCAGAGAAGAGCAACAAAGATGATTAGGGCAGGGGTCCCCAACCTTTTTTGCACCAGGGACCGGTTTCATTTTAAAGAAAATTCCGCGGACCGGCTGGCGTAGGGGGGGAGGGGGAACAGGCAGCGCATGCGCACGTGGGGGGGGTGAGTCGGCTCACTCGCCCCTCTAAGGCCCCCAACGGCGTGAGTGGCCGCCCCTGCGCTCTCCCACCCCTGGTGCGCACTCTGCCCAGGAGGCTGCTCCGTCCTCCCTCCTCCTCCTCTCCGGCCCTGCAGCCCGGTTCCTATCAAGCCACGGACCGGCACCGGTCCACGGACCGGGGGTTGGGGACCCCTGGATTAGGGGACTGGAGGCTAAAACATATGAAGAACGGTTGCAGGAACTGAGTATGTCTAGTTTAATGAAAAGAAGGACCAGGGGAGACACGATAGCAGTGTTCCGATATCTCAGAGGGTGCCACAAAGAAGAGGGAGCCAAACTATTCTCCAAGGCACCTGGGGGCAGGACAAGAAGCAATGGGTGGAAACTAATCAAGGAGGGAAGCAACTTAGAACTAAGGAGAAATTTCCTGACAGTTAGAACAATTAACCTCTGGAACAGCTTGCCTCCAGAAGTTGTGAATGCCCCAACCCTGGAAGTCTTTAAAAAGATGTTAGATAGCCATTTGTCTGAAATGGTATAAGGTTCCTGCCTATGCAGGGGGTTGGACTAGAAGACCTACAAGGTACCTTCCAACTCTGCTATTGTATTATTATTATTGTATTAGTGGCAGATGCAACTAGATTGAATAAATAACAAATGCTGTATAAATATATTTCTTTTTCCCCTTTAGAAATCAATACATCTAACGAAGACATGATTAAGGAAAATTCTTCTGAGGAAGAGGGGGAAATCCATGATAGCTCCTGAAGATATCAGTAGAATACAGATTGGAGTATTTTATATTACATATATCATTTTGAGGATATATTCAGCAAATATATTTGTTTTGAATGTTATTTTTTATTTTTAAAAAATTCAAAATCTATAATCACTGAAAAACAGTACAGATTGAACAAATACATTCAATAAAGATTAAAGGATCAATTGTACAATAGAATTGTATAGAATTTGCAAGCTTGCTTTATTTTCACTTCTTGATCTCAGTGTAAATATTTGTTGTATGGTCATGTCCCTAACCAACCTAGCTTCAAGATCTTATAGATAGTTTAGTTTTATTATTAGTTTAGTTTATTATTAGTTTTTTATACCGCCCTACTCCCGAAGGATCCAGGGCGGTGTACAACCAAAGTAAAACAGATATATAAAAGTTAAAAACAGTTTAAAAAACATATTAAATAATTTGGCCTCTCATAAGATTAAAAAACAAAGAAACCCCTATTAAAATTAATAAAAATTCATATTTAAAAATTCATTTTTATGCCAGCCCAGCTTGTTGAAAAAGTTTTGAGAGCACAGAGGAAGGTGCGTAGGTCAGGGATAGTTCTTAATTCCAGGGGCAATTCGTTCCAGAGGACAGGTGCTCCCACGGAGAAGGCTCTCCTCCTGGGCGTCACCAATCGACATTGTTTAGCCAATGGCACCATAAGGAGACCCTCTCTATGGAAGCATACTCGCCGGTGGGAGGCTCTCGGTGGCAGAAGGCAATCTCATAGGTACCCAGGTCCTAAGCCATGGAGCACTTTAAAGATAGTAACCAACACCTTGAATCGGCCCCGGAAAACCAACGGAAGCCAGTGTAGCTCACGCAGGAGGGCTGTTACATGGGAGCATCGCGTCACCCCCATAATTACCCGCGCGGTCGCATTCTGGACCAGTTGGAGCCTCCGGGTGCTCTTCAAGGGGAGCCCCATGTAGAGAGCATTACAGTAGTCCAGACAGGAAGATATGAGGGTGTGAGTGACTGTGTGCAGGGCATCCCGATCCAGGAAAGGACGGAACTTGTAGATCAGGCAAACCTGATAAAAAGCCCCCCTGGCGACAGCTGTTATATGATCTTCCAAGTACAGCTGTGCATCCAGGAGGACATCCAAGTTGCGAACCCTTCCTGTGGGGACTAAGGTCTCACACCCCATAGCCAGGGATGGAACCAGCTAACGGGACACCGGGAACCACAGCCATTTGGTCTTGGAGGGGTTGAGCCTGAGCCTGTTCCTCCCCATCCAGATCCGCACGGCCTCCAGGCACTGGGACATCACATCAAGGGCAACATTGGGGTGGTCTGGGGACGAAACATACAGCTGCATATCATCAGCGTACTGATGGAACTTTACCCCAAAACCCCGCCCAGCGGCTTCACATAAATGTTGAACAGAAGGGGCGAGAGGACCGATCCCTGGGGTACTCCACAAGTGAGGCACCTTGAGGACGACCTCTGCCCCCCCAACACAAACTGCAAACTGTCAGAGAGGAAGGAGGAGAACCACCGAAGTACAGTGCCCCCCAACCCTAACCCCTCCAACCGCCGCAGCATGATACCATGGTCGATGGTATTAAAATCTGCTGAGAGTTCTAATAGGACCAGGACAGAGGAACAACTTCTGTCCCGAGCCCTCCAGAGATCATCAACCAATGCGACCAATGCTGTTTCCGTGCTGTACCCAGGCCTGAAACCCGACTGGTACGGATCAAGATAGACCGGTTCATCCAGGTACTTGGGAAGCTGTCGTGCCACCACACTCGCAACAACCCTCGCGCTTTTGGCAAACTATCGTCCAGTTGGAGACTGGACGATAGTTTGCCAAAAGCGCCAGGTCCAGGGAAGGCTTCTTGAGGAGGGGCCTCACCACTGCCTCTATATATATTATAAATGCGTTAAAGAATCAGGTAGTCGTCACATCTCTTTATGCTACTCCTTGCTCTTAAAATACTTGTTAACTATTCCATATAGTTTTATCATTTATGGTTTTCATCACATTCAAATATTCAGTCAGCTTTTAGATTTACTGTGTGTTTGCTCCTTTTCTTTATGCTAAAACCATGTATTCAAAGCAAACCTTTTTTTAAAGTAAATATTCACCAAGATATTTCTAAATGGTCAATCACTTCTCTACTTTCATTTCTCATCCATCAATTCACATCACCTAATAGACTATTTTTCCTCTTGATTACATTAACTCAAGATTGCGCAATTTTTTTCACAAATATTTCCATTGATAAAGCCATTCCTGGGAGCAAAACATGCGTCAACCCACAATCATCCCATTGATATTCTTTGACATATCCTTTAATTCATAATTCTAATTACATTTAATAATAATAATAATAATAATTTAATTTTATAACCCGCTCTCTCTCCCCAAGGGGACTCGAGGCGGGGCACAGGCAATTAAAAATACAAAGAACAAAATACAGAATACAAACTACAAAATTAAAAGTGAATTAAATTATCCCTGCGCTAAAACCCATATGCTAAACTAAAAATTACCCCTAAAAACCCCTAACCTAAAAAGAGACTACCCAAGGCCGGCCAGGCGAAAAAAGTGTGTCTTTAATTTTAAGCGGAAGGAGCGGAGGTCCGTGGTTGTCCTAATATCGGGGGGAAGGTCGTTCCAGAGGGCTGGGCCCGCCACAGAGAAGGCCCTTCCCCTGGGCGTCGCCCGCTGACAAAGTCTAGTGGACGGCACCCGGAGCAGTCCCTCTCTGTGGGAGCGTATCGGCCGTGAGGATGTATGAGGCAGGATCCGATCCCGCAGATAACTAGGTCCCGAGCCATGGAGCGCTTTGAAGATGATAATTAACACCTTGAAGCGCACCCGGAAGACGACAGGTAGCCAGTGCAGCTCGCGCAAGAGCGGTGTTACGTGGGCAAACCTAGAGGTGCCCATAATTGCTCGCGCGGCTGCGTTCTGGACCAACTGAAGCCTCCGGGTGCACCTCAAGGGGAGCCCCATGTAGAGAGAGTTGCAATAATCCAGTCGGGATGTCACGAGAGCATGAGTGACTGTGCGAAGGGCGTCCCGATCCAATAGGGGGCGCAACTGGCGTACCAGGCGGACCTGGTAAAACGCCCTCCTGGCCACGGCTGTCACTTGATCTTCCATGGACAGCCGGGTATCCAGGAGGACACCCAAGTTGCGCGCCCCATCCACAGGGGCAAGATGTTCGCCCCCTATGGCCAGAGATGGAATCATCTGGTTGAATCGCGCAGCCGGAAACCACAGCCACTCGGTCTTGGTCGGGTTGAGCCTGAGTCCGTTACTTCCCATCCAGGTCCGCACGGCTTCCAGGCACTGGCACATCACCGCTACGGCATCGTTGGGGTGGTTTGGGGTAGATATGTACAGCTGGGTGTCATCAGCGTACAGATGGTACTCTACCCCAAAACCACGGATGATCTCACCCAGCGGCTTCATATATGCATTAAACAGGAGAGGCGAGAGGACCGACCCCTGAGGCACCCCACATGTGAGGGGTCTCGAGGTCGACCTCTGCCCTCCTGCCAACACAAATTGCGATCGGCCAGAGAGGTAGGAGGAGAACCACCGTAACACGGTGCCTCCCACCCCCAACCCCCCCAGCCGATGCAATAGGATACCATGGTCGATGGTATCGAAAGCCGCCGAGAGGTCTAATAGGACCAGGATGGAGGAACAACCCCCATCTCTGGCCCTCCAGAGATCATCGACCAACGCGACCAATGCCGTCTCGGTGCTATGCCCGGGCCGAAAGCCGGACTGGCGCGGGTCTAGATAATCAACTTCCTCCAGGTGACGGGGAAACTGTTGTGCCACCACACTCTCAACAACCTTCGCCAAAAAGGGAAGGTTGGAGACTGGACGGTAGTTGTTTAAAAGAGCTGGATCCAAAGAGGGCTTCTTGAGGAGGGGCCTCACCATAGCCTCTTTTAGGGAAGCAGGCAAGGAACCCTCACTCAAGGATGCGTTGATAACCTCTTGGAGCCAGCCTCGTGTCACCTCCCAGGATGCCAGTACAAGCCAGGAGGGACACGGGTCCAATAAACATGTGGTGGCTCGCAGTCGCCCACGTAACCTGTCCATATCATCGGAAGTAACGGAGTCAAACTCCTCCCAAACAAGATCCGCCTCGCGGCACTCCACTGGACCAGCAATGGGGGCTAGCTCGTTCTGTATCTGAGCGATTTTCTCCTGCAGAAAAGTCACAAATTCCTCTGCTCTACCCTGTAGTGGGGCTTCCCGCACCCTCTGTTGAAGGAGGGAGCGGGTCACCCTAAACAGGGCGGCAGGGCGGTTTTCTGCGGATGCTATGAGAGTGGCACAATGATGACGTTTGGCCACTCTCAGCGCCACAATGTAAGTCCGTAAATGGGCTCTTACCTGTGTCCGGTCAGATTCAGATCGAGTATACCTCCATCTTCTCTCTAGGCATCTCTTGTGGCGTTTCATCACCCTTAGCTCCTCGGTAAACCAAGGAGCCAGGGTGGCTCGCCGCCGCAAGAGAGGCCGCAAGGGCGCGACCCGATCCAAGGCTCCCACGGCCGCAGTATTCCATGCGGCCACGAGGTCCTCCATCGGGGCGCGGGTCAGGGGTACAGGAAGTGGCCCAAGCGCCGCCTGGAACCCGTCAGGGTCCATCAGCCGCCTGGGGCGGAACCAGATAGGTGACTCAGGTTCCGCCTCCCCGCGGTGGGGAGTAGTGGTTGGAAAGTCGAGCCGGAGAAGTGAGTGGTCTGACCATGACAAGGGTGTGATGACTATATCCCCTATACTTTCCTGTCTGTATTCAGCTTAATCTTAATTCCTATCTAGTATATCCTTCCCCTTTCTTTTTGTTTCACATACTCACAATGTATCAATTTTTAAAATTTTATTTTATGAATTAATTCATATTTTTCCTATATACCAAGTTATAATCTTTCACATGCCTTAAGGAGTTAAAAATACTAACTTTTCCTACCCATCATGTAAGTCGATCAACTGAAACTTTCACATAATGTTTTTCAATAAGATAAAGAAGACAGAGGGTTCCGCATGCAGCATTCCTTGCTAACAGTAAAAATGGAACCAGTGAGCTTTAACGTAGTTTAGTTAGTAAATCACAAGCACTTGTAGTTTTACTCCAAGAAAGTTCTAGCTATTTTAAAGAAGATATAAGCTAACCATTTTGGCAGAGTCAAAAAAATGAAATGTGACACTTCATTTTTTTCAAGGTCAAGTTGTTGCCATTTGTTGTGGTAAATATGTTTGCCACAACAAATGGCAACAACTTGACCTTCAAAAAGGTCATTTTGGGAGTGGGGGAATGTTATTGAGGATCATGAGTCAGAATCTAGTTAATCCATTTGTTGCCTTTGTTGTTCTCGGGTCATTTGTTGTTGATTACCAGTTTTGGAATGTAGGAAAGGAACCTAGAGTAGCTGGAAAAATCTAAACAGCTCTAATTATTTGCAAAGGTATGAAATTGAAATATTAAACTGGTTTAATCATTCAGCTCAACACTGGCATGCCTCTGGGGTAATGACCTATAGCTACAGTACTTAAATGTTACTAATTTTTTTAGTCACTGGCTATTGCATAAATTCATAGAGTTATAGGATATTGTAATGATATGGTCATTAGGAATAACTAAAAACAGATGTTGAGATCCTAGAAAGAGTGCAGAGAAGAGCAACAAAGATGGTAAGGAATCTGGAGGGCTAAACCATCTGATGAACGATTGATGGAACTTGGTATATCTAACGAAAAAAAGGATTGGGGTGATGTGATATTGTTCCAATATTTGAGGGGCTGTCACAGAGGAAAGGATGTCAACCTATTTGGAGAATAGGTCTTGTCCTGAGCTCAGGACAAGATGTACAGGCAGTCCTCGACTTGCGACCACAATTGAGTCCAAAATTTATGTTGCTAAGTGACTTTTGCCCCATTTTGTGACAATTCTTGCCACCATTGTTAAAGGAGTAACTGCAGTTGATAAGTTAGTAACCCGGTTGTTAAGTGAATCTGGCTTCCCCATTGACTTTGGTTGGCAGAAGTTCATAAAAGGTGATCACATGACCCCAGGATGCTTCAATGGTCATAAGTATGTACCAGTTGCCAAGCACCTGGATTTTGATCACATGAGCATGCGGACCTGCAAATGTTGTAACTGAAAAACAGCCATAAGTCAGTTTTTTCAGTGCTGTTGTAACTTTGACCGGTCACTAAATGAACTGTTACAAGGCAAGGACTACCTGTAATGAGTGGAAGATAATTAAAGAGAGATCTAATCCAGAAGTAAGGATAAATTTCCTAACAGTGAGAGCAATTGGAATGGCTTATCTCTAAAAGTTGTAGATATTGTAAATCATTGGAAGTTTTCAAGAAGAGACTAAGTAGCCAGAATGACATTGGGTCTCCAGCTTGGAACAGGGTTTGACTAGAAGTTCTACAGCCTTCTTATTCTATGTTCTAGTCATAACGTATTCCATGCAAGTTTCCCCCACAGCATGTCTGATGCATGCTCAACCTCTTTGATGACCTCTAGGGAAGAAGAACCCACCACTGAATTTGTAGTTATAGTTTTGGTCTTGCACTTGGGAATAGAACATAAGTCCACTCCCTCTGCAATATGCTAACAACTTAAGATATTTTAAAACTGCAATCGTTTCTTCTTTCATCCACCTCTAGATAAAAGGTAAAGGTTCCTCTTACACATATGTGACAGTCGTTGCCGACTCTAGGGGGTGGTGCTCATCTCTGTTTCAAAGTTGAAGAGCCAGCGCTTTCCGAAGACGTTTCTGATCATGTGGACTAAACACTGAAGGTGCATGGAACGCTATTACCTTCCCACCAAAGGTGGCCCCTTTTTTTCTACTTGCATTTTTACATGCTTTCGAACTGTTAGGTTGGCAGAAACTGGGACAAGTAACGGGAGCTCACTCTGTTACGTGGCGCTAGGGATTCAAACTGCTGACCTTTGGTCAACAAGCTCAGCACCTTAGACACTGAGCCATCACGTCACTATAGAATAAAGATGCCCAGATCTTTTAACATCCTCACAGGGCTTGATTTACATCTTGGTTGTTCTTTTTTTCCCAACTCGCTCTAGTTTCTCACAGACTTTTTAAAACAAGAGTGCGCAGAACTGCTGTACTCAAATCAGGGCAGAATAGAGTAGAACAATTACTTCCTGTGATTTAGGTTCCTGTTAGTGTATCTCAGGATATTGTTAGCCCTTTCAGCATCTGCATCCCTCGGCTAGCTCATATATTGATTGTGGTTAACAAGAATACCCAGATTCTTTTCTATTAAACAAATATCAAACCGAGTCTTGCTGACCTTACACTTGTGCCTTATATTTTTCCTGTCTAGATGCTGTTAAATTCCATTCTGTTCATTTCATCCCATAGTTCAAGTCAGTCTGGAACGCTTTACAATGTCTCATAAGTATTTAGCCAGACTTCCCAGCTTAGTGTCAATTGCAGACTTGCTATGCATCCATCAACCCTGCCATTCAAATCATTGATAAAGATGACGAATAGTACAGGATCTACAAATTGGAATCCTGAGGACCTTGTTCTGTACTTCAAGCCAAGCCAAAAATGGAGCTAATTTAGATGTCTTGTTCAGCAGATTGTGAATCTATCATAATACTCATTATTATTAAGGAGAATATTATGACAATCCCTTATAGTAAGCAAAAGATTCCCACATGCCCGACTGTATCTGCCAAATGGACGTGCTGGTTCAGGATGGACTTCAAATAAATAATTAAAAAGCAGCTGACAGAGTTGTGATGAATAACCTAAAATCTCAATAACTTACTTAACTGCTCTATGAAGTGGCCTCTCTGGGGAAATGATGAGCATCTCATTAACTGAGTCATTTAAAGCTAGATTGGACAACGCACTGGAAAAACCTCTGCTGTAATAACATATTTAGCTCTTGGGTTGGTACATTTGTAGCTTCAAGAATACTAAATAAACATTAGCTCATTGTCCTTGCCTGAAAGGGTGAGTAAATATTATTTATTATGATAACTTTATTGTCTTGTTTTTATAAAAAGGGGGGATAATGGGTTGTGTAGCTTAGCCCTTCATTGTTCCAGGGCACAAAGAAATACCAAAGCAGCAGCCAAGCTTTTTAATGGCTTTCCAGCCTGTTTATTAGATTAACTGCCTGTTGAGCGGATCCCAAGGAATAAGAATGTGAAGATCATTTATATGTTTAGGCCCACAATCTGTTTAACAAAGTATTATCAGCACTTGCCCTAAGTGATTTTCCCACTATCTTACTTGGAAGCTTTCATGGAGATCCCTGGGTTAGTTTAATAATAAGTTTAATTAGTAGTAGAGATCCATTAAGGCGGGAGGAAAGGAGGGTCAGGTCTTGCCTCTGACTCATCAGAAGTATTTCTGGACCATCTATTGGAACTGTGGTGCTTTGCAGAGGGAGAGACTGAATGAATTGGTCCTCCTTTTGATGAAGTCACTTAGAAACTCAACTTGAAAGAAGAAGCATTTGAAATGAACTGAAAAGATAATTACAGTATTACATAACTGAAAGAAAGTGGAATATCATTACTGTAACATTTGCTGAACCCACCCAGATGTAGATCATATGAGAACCTCCCCTGTCATTCCTTTTGGGTTACCCAGTATGGGAAAAGTCAAAATGTTACGGGGATGGATAGAAGAGAGATTAAATAGTAGCACTGCTGTTCACCCCTTGTAACATTTCAATCGTGTTAATAGAAAATATTACTATTATTGATAGTAATATTTTTGCAATAGGCTATTACCAAACTCACTATACTGTAAGAATTCCCTTATGCTACCAAAACAGTAGACAAATACAACCCACTCATACCAATTTTTCAAAATATGTGATTTAAAATAAATTTATTTATAAATAATGTCGGGAACTTTTTTTTAAAGGTACCAAAATACTTATTTAATTTTATTTAATTTTCAAATTACTTTTTGAGCTAACTCTTCAAATATTCATATCTAATTCTGCCTGTGGTAGTTTTACGTTCATCTTTTTTTGTTTCTTTTAAGCATATTATATATACCAGTGATGGAGAACCTATGGCACGGGTGCCACAGGTGGCACGCGGAACCATTTCTTACGGCACGTGAGGCGTTGCACTGTCAGCTCCAGCGCACATGTGTGCACTGGTCAGCTGATTTAGGCCTTCTTTTGAGGCCATTTTTTGCCCTCTGGAGGCTTCAGAGAAGCTCCTGAAGCTTCTAGAGGTGGGGGGTGAGGCTGTTTTCACCCTCCCCAGGCTCCTGGAAAGCCTCAGGAGTCTGGGGAGGGCGAAAAAATGTGCGCCAAAAGCAGGGGGTCATGCACATAGCATTATGGGTGTGGCACGCCAACGCACAACCCCCTGTGTTCCCCCCGCTTTTGGCACGCGAGCCAAAAAAGGTTAGCCATCACTGGTATATACAATTAATATATCTCACTAGTTATGGTAGGACACAACATTGGTGGTTTAACTGTAACCATTTTCTCACACCAAACATGTAGCTTTTCTCTTTAAAGATGCTATTTGTAATTTTTATTTTGGAACCTTACCCGTGTAATAGATGCACGGTGATGAGAATTTTTGTAATTCTAATTAATGCAAATTAAGGCCACATAACAGTATTTTATAGCAGAAAGTTGCAAAGAATCCTTTTATAACCAGTGATGCTACTCAGTTCAAGCTGTTTTTGCTTACAAATACTACATTCTTCCTTTTATGTTCCAAGCTATTTACTGGAAAACATTTTTAAATATTTTTTTTTAAAAAAACCATTCATTTTTATTTATATGGTTGCTATGGAATTTTGTTAAACTGCATGCAGATGCAGATTGTGTTAATAAGGGGGAGGGGGAACGGTATTCCAGCGAACAAAGATTAGTCTGTGTTTGTATTAGAATGTTGCTATGGAAGAGCATATGGTTTTATGTCATGAAATTTGCAATGAAGTGGAAGAAAATCAGCATACAAGAGAAACAGATAAGAAATGACAATAAATGCCACAGTATGTCAATGTACAAAGTGATTGCTCAGTCACAGATGATAAAGTAAAGAAATTATCATTTCGGTTAGATAGGCTGTTTTTCTGCTGAATTGTATGATTGAGTAACCAGTCTTTTAATTCTGCCTTGCCCACTACATTAGAAATTGCTTCTTCTTTTGTAATACTTTGGATGTTGAGGTCAACAGTTCCCACATTAACAATTTGAGCTGAAGATTCTGGTTGTATTGGATCCAACATGCTTTTTCTTGCCATTTCAAAGAAAAGTTAACATAATCCTTACTACTCTAAAATTATTCCTCCCCTTCCAACACAATGCTTTCCTTCTGTAGAAGCCCACAAGAATGCAGATACTCCTGCCTAATGGTTTAATACTATAGCAGGCCATTGAAGTTGCCACTTTCTATTAATAGACAAAGAAAGAGTGTACTATTGTCGATATAATGCTAAGTCAGATGTTTGTGTTGAACTATGAGACACTGGCATCCTTCCAAGTCTGCTTTCTTCTGAATGGTAATTGAACCACAGACATTTCCATTCTGCAAGTTATCTTTATACCAGGCCCTATTGAGAAACACAAAGACACACACTTGCTTAATGTACTTTCTGATTAAAACAACATAAGGTAATTTATGGATGTTTATAGTAATTTATGAATGCTTAGACTAAGATGCAGATCATTTCTATTAATTCCCCATTATAACCATTAACAGCAGATTTCTGGGAATTATCAGAATTCCCTTCATACTTTACTCTTTCTATGATAAGATTCGGTATAGTTCTTAGTTAATAAGCATATTCACCAAGTGATGCTGGAAGAATTCAGTCATAACTATGATGTTTCACACAATGTTCAGGCAATATGTATTGTTTTAGGAAAAAGGAAATCATTGGCTCAGTATAGAAAAAGCACTGTTTGCATTAATAATCTGTGCATAATCCTCTGTCTAAAATGGAGGTTATATATACCTCTACATACATATACCTTCTAAATGCTTTAATGTTCATTTGAGCACATTTATCCCAATGTCATGTAGTTACAAAATTAACTATGTGTAGTTTGCTTCCATAAATTCTGGAGGATTAGAGAGCCATTCAGACCGTTTATTATGCAAGTGATATTAAATTATTACTAGAATACTTAATTAAGTTGTAGCAGCTCTAAGGGCTAATAGAAAAATAAGAAGACACTTGTAGCAATCTTTTTTTTAATCACACTTGTGATTAAATTGACACTTGTAGCAATCTTTTTTTTAGCACACACACCTGTGTAGAATGTGGGAAGCTATAGAAAGCAGGATTGTTGACAATATGACTGCCCTAACCAGAAGATAAGTACTGTGGCTCAGAACCACCTTTTCTACCTTTAAATTTACCCTCTGATACCTTATCTTTGCATATTTTTCTGGGTTGGTAGCCATATTTCTATAGTATTCAATTGTACTTGCCATTTTTATTCTTCCTAATTCACTGAGATGTTAGGGAAAAAAATATGTGAATAGGCTTCGGATTTTTTCTATCCGTCAGCAGAATAAGTCTCCAAACACCTAACATAACTTTACCAGTTTGATATGAGAAAAGGTGATCTTCACCCCCAACACCAAAATAACCTTAAGGCAGTTTTTTAAAAAACAGTGAAAAAGCTCTACATCCCTATAACATAGTTAACTGGGCCACTATGGAATATTTCTGACCTGACTTGACCTGAGTAATCTAAGCTATCCCACATCCTACATTTCTGGTCCCATAAACCAGACCAGTATATGAACAATCCTGTGCTTTCCAGTGTATAAATACAGACAAAAACACATGGATACAACATGAGAGAACACACACAGACACATACATGTATATGTGTGTGCATGCGCGTGAATGCTTGCATGTATATTCTTATTCTGCTCAAACTCTCACCTAAATTGCTGAATTTAGCCCCTTGGCTAGAATTCTATCATTTCAGAATGCTAGGCAGAGCCTTCTGTTTCTTCCAAAATGCAAGGATGCAAAACCTTGCTTCATCAATTTGTTAAGTTTCCCAGCACTGACTAGTCTCCAGTTCTTTTCTATTCTGCTGAACAGATTCTGAAGAACAACAACAACAACAACAACAATAATCTTTATTGTCATTGTACTAAAATTACAATGAAATTGGTTTTAACTTCACTGGTGCAAAATTATAACAGAAACAAAAAAAAACTAGAGAAAAGGGGAAAAAAACTAGCATGTGCATGGAGTGATTCAAAATTCAAATTCAAATTTAATTTATAGAACCGCTCCCTCTCCCCACAGGGACTCGGGGCGGTGCACAGGGAAAGTAAAAACAATAAATATACAAATATAAATACATAATATAAAAACAGATTAAATCTATTCCTGTGCTAAAACCCGTTAAACTAAAATACCCAGCAGCTATAAATAAGTTTAAAACCCCATAGAAAGAGAGACTAGCCTAGGCCGGCCAAGCGGAAAAAGTGTGTTTTTAATTTCAGACGGAAGGAGCGGAGGTCCGTAGTCGTTCTAATATCGGGGGGAAGGTCGTTCCAGAGGGCCGGGCCCGCCACAGAGAGAGCCCTTCCCCTGGGCGTCGCCCGCTGACACAGTCTAGTGGACGGCACCCGGAGAAGTCCCTCTCTGTGGGAGCGAATCGGCCGTGAGGATGTATGAGGCAGGATTGTGGTTGAATTTAAAAGTTTAACAGCCCAAGGATAGAAGCTATCTTTAAACCTGTTTGTTCGGCTGGCTATACTTTGATATCTTCTGCCTGATGGTAGAAGTGCAAAGAGATACCAACCAGGGTGTGAATCATCTATGAGAATCTTCCTTACTCTGCTAAAGCAGCGAGATCTGGCGATGTCATCCAGTGATGTCAGAGGGCAACCGATGGTTTCTTGTGCCGAATTGATCACTCTCTGTAGTGCCTTCCTCTCCACAACTGTTAAACCAGCATACCACACTGTGATACAATATGTGAGGACACTTTCTATGGTGGACCGATAGAAAGAGGTCATCAGCCGTTGTTCCACCTGATTTTTCCACAGGACTCTAAGGAAATGAAGTCTCTGTTGGGCTTTTCCAATCACCAGAGACGTGTTGTTTTTCCAGGTGAGATCTTGGCTAATAAGCACTCCTAAGAATTTAAAAGAGGAAACCCTCTCCACACAACCCCCCTCAATATACAGTGGGGCAGGTTCCTCTCTGTGCCTCCGGAAATCTAGCACCATCTCCTTTGTCTTGCTAGTATTTAGACGTAAGTTGTTTCTTGAGCACCATGCGGATACCTTCTGGACTTCTTCAATGAAGAAGTTCAACTGAACAATGCTCAGTTCATGCAGTTCCATTATAGACATCATTACCTATAACTTCACATGTCTTTTTTTTTTTTTTTTACAAGAATAGGACTGACTTCTTTGGAAGCTTCAGCACAAACATGACCATTTCACATTTTCCTTTTGTCCCATCCTTCTTTCCCTCCATGATTGGCTTATTTCAGCAGACGGTGTACACTTCAATCTGTAATTTCTACAATGCAGATCGGAGGAACTGACTAACATCTCTGATTAGTTTTTTGTAAGTCAAACTACTTTATCAGTAACTGAGAGTCAGGATTCTAGGTTCCAACAAATGCATTCCCTTTCCAAAACAATTGTCACTCCCTATCTGCGCATAAAACAACCTTGTAGCTTCACGATATGTGCTGGAAAGCATCAGCATCTTTGTTAGAATAATTTGGAAGCACTACAGTTATTCTCATTATCATCTAATTGGTAATTCATTCTTATTTTGGTTTAGACTGCAATGATTGATTTGTATGATCTTCGCTTTCAGCAAAGGCTGAGCCCCGTTCCCACAGTTAACTGGGTCAGTGGGCGGTGGAGGTGAGGATGTGTTGTGGAAACATCAACGGAGTAGGGAAAGGATGCAGAATATGGCTTCTGGAATTCTTTCCAATCCCTTTTCCAGCAGTGACCAAAATAGAAGTCTGTATTTACTTCTCTGCTGACGAGCAGGGAGTAGGCTTAGAAAGAAACAGTTAGAAGCATTTCAAGGGATGTTCTTCTAGAATAGTTTTTCTTCTGGAGTTCCTGGACAGATCCGGCTCATTGTCAAATTCAAATGTTCTTTTGCTGGTTTCTCCTGCCATGCCACATTTGGTCCTATCTTGTTCAATTTTTGAAGAGTCATCCCACTCACAATCAGAAAAATAGGGTCCATTTACATAATTCTCTCCCAAAATTTTGGTGGGTTGGAAAGAAAAAAAGGGGGCAATTTGTCCACCAGACTAATTGATTTTTTACAGATATCATTGGCAAGTATAAACACACCTTGACTCTAAAAAGTAATCCTGCCATGCCTGCTAACTACTTGCTTAGCCAATCAGAAAAGAGGTACATATTGATATAATGAAAGCTTGCCGATATTCTCTTGGCGCAAAGGCTCATGGGATACTGCCTCTTCTTGAAGAAAGTAAGTTGATATCCTGTTCCCAAAATGAGCCCAGTCAGGGCAATTCTGTGATGCCAGAACTACCAATTAGGAATTTAACTGATGAATAAGTAAATTGTGAAATAAGTAAATTGGTGGGAAGGTAACAGTGTTTCGTGCACCTTCTGTGTTGAATCATGCCGGCCACATGACTACAGAGACATCTTTGGACAGCGCTGGCTCTTTGGCTTTGAGATGAGCACCATCCCCTGGAGTCGGAAACGACTAGCACATATGTGCAAGGGGAAGCTTTACCTTTACCTTATTGAATAATAAAGTATAAAACAGGTTTTGAAAAATCATTTCTACAATACCAGTTCTCCCCACTCTGTATGTGTTTTGTTTTATATTATATTATATTTATATTACCCCCCGATCTACGCACCATCGTGGACCTCCGCCTTTTCCGCCAACGTCTTAAAACCCATTTATTTCAACAAGCCGGCCTAGCATAACCCCCGTTCTGACTTTTATAGGGATAATTTTTATAGGGATAATTTTTAAATTTTGGAGTATTATTAATTTTAGCACAGGGAATATTTAATTAGTTTTTAACAATTTTGGATTTTTGTATTTTTTTGTATGATTTTAATGATGCCTGTGCGCCACCCTGGGTCCTTTTTTAGGAGAAGGACGGGGTATAAATTTAATAAAATAAAATAAAATAAATAAAAATAGTCCCATTTTCTACTTGCATTTTTACAAGCTTTCAAACTGCTAGGTTGGCAGAAGCTGGGACAAATAACGTGAGCTCAGTCCATTACATAGCACTAGTGGATTCAAACTGCCAACCTTTCTGATCGACAAACTCAACGTCTTAGCCATTGAGCCACCGCTGCAGCCCTTATTATTGAATAGATGAATATAAGTTTAAATACTTTTAAATAACAGCAGCAGCAGCACTTTAATTGGCTCCAGTAATTGATATATAGTTTCTTCTGTATTGCGAATGAAATAAATCTGTCTTCCTGCAGTCATCTGACAGATTGTGTAGATTGCCTCTGGTTTCAGTTCCATTGTTTGTGCTTATCCAAAACAAAATTGATTAAATGTCATTGCTTTTTCATTTTCATTCATTTTGAAGCTGCTTCTCTACCAGATTCTAGGAGATTTGTTCCTTTAGTGAGACTTTGCTAACTGTTCAATCTGATTTCAGTTAATTGGGATGCAGAGTGGCTTCTGTCATTGCTATGATTAGATTAACATTGGTTGTAAAAATTATCATATTCACAGACGTAGAGATTTTTTATGTAGTATTAATTTCTGGATTTTATTTTCATTCTGAAATGCCCCAAACATAGAAGAATGAAAGAGGATAAAAAAGTAACCTGACATCATGACTATTATGATTCAGACATCATGATTCATCAGAATTATAGTATGTAATTAGGAGATGTAATTCAGAGCCAATTTCATCCAATTTACAAATCAAGCTGACATCAAATTGGAAGATGAAATAATCAGATTGGATGCATTTTTATTTTATCAAGCTAGTTACATTTGCCAAAATAATTTGGGTCAGGTCAAATGAACACTGTTAATCAACAATTTCAGTCATATCAGATCTGCATGTATTTGCTATTTATTAACTTTTTCATTGCCAATGACCAATTTTACATCATTGACAATACAAACATATCAAAATTAAGACCAACTGTAATAAAATCAACAATTAAAAGCATATTGTATACATATTTTATGCCCATAAACGTAACTTCATTTTGAGAGATTAGCTCAAAGTTACCCAATAAACCCTTGATGAAGGGCAGATTTGACTTGGTCTGCCCATGTATAGTCTAAAATCTTAACTATGGTACTACTTATTTATTTATTATTTTTATTTATTATTTACATTTATATACTGCCCTATCTCCCAAAGGACTCATTTTGAAGCTGCTTCTCTACCAGATTCTAGGAGATTTGTTCCTTTAGTGAGACTTTGCTAACTGTTCAATCTGATTTCAGTTAATTGGGAATGCAGAGTGGCTTCTGTCATTGCTATGATTAGATTAACATTGGTTGTAAAAATTATCATATTCACAGACGTAGAGATTTTTTATGTAGTATTAATTTCTGGATTTTATTTTCATTATTCTGAAATGCCCCAAACATAGAAGAATGAAAGAGGATAAAAAAGTAACCTGACATCATGACTATTATGATTCATGATTCATAATGGGTGGTGCACAGAGGAATAAAAAGTAGTAAAACACAATGACAATATAAAAATTAAAAATAGATTAAATACTAAATCTGTGCTAAAAACCTATGGTTAAAAGCAAATAAAAATTATAAAATTGTTATAAAATTGGGACTATATTGTTAAAAACTATGCTAGGCCAGCCGCATGAAATAGATATGTTTTTAAGGTCCGGCGGAAGAGGAGTAGGTCTGTGATGGTACGAAGGTTGGGGGGCAGGTCGTTCCAGAGGGCAGGGCCTGCCACAGAGAGGGCTCTCCCCCTGGGGGTCGCCAGCCGGCATTGTCCAGCAGACGGCACCCTGAGGAGGCCCTCTCTGTGGGAGCGAACAGGTCGGAGGGAGGTATGTGGTAGGAAGCGGTCCCACAAATAGCCAGGTCACAAGCCATGGAGTGCTTTGAAGATGGTTACTAGCACCTTGAAGCGCACCTGAAAAGCCACAGGCAGCCAGTGCAGCTCGTGCAGGAGAGGTGTTACACGGGAGTATCAAGAGACTCCCATAATCCCCCGCGCGGCTGCATTCTGTACTAGCCGGAGCCTCCGGGAGCACCTCAAGGGGAGCCCCATGTAGAGAGCATTACAGTAGTCCAGGTGGAAAATGACGAGGGCTTGAGTGACCGTGCGTAGGGCGTCACGATCTAGAAAGGGCCGCAACTGGCATATCAGGTAAACCTGATAGAAGGCCCCCCTGGCCACGGCTGCCACATGGTCATCCAAGGACAGCCGAGAGTCCAGGAGGACGCCTAAGTTGCAAGCCCGTTCCACGGGGGCTAATGACTCGCCCCCGATAGCCAGAGATGGTACCAACTGGCTATACTGAGTTTGAATCATGGCCATGTAGAGTTACTTTTGGTGCTTTTGCCTCAACCTCAAGGCAAAGATTCTGGAGATGAACTTGGCCTTCATAGAACCTCAACTATCTCTTGCAACTAGATCGTTTTAGCTTTAGTTGTTCAAGGCAGGGAGAGGGATATTGAATTGCCAAAACTTGTTCCTTACCAGCTTCTCTCCCCTCTGATACAGTTTTACATAAATCAGTACACTTGTTTATCAGTCTGAACAATTCAACACTATCTTATGCTGTTTCCTTGCAAGCTTGTCCAAAGATGTAGTGTATTGCAGAGGTGTAATAAGGTTTTAAATAAAATAAGAGATTTACTCTTTTGTGGCCCAAATGTTGGAGACAGCACAAGTGACGTGTATGGATAGGATTGTGGATAAAACAAGTGAGCAAGTGAAGGCTTGGGTGTTCTGGTATTGTGTGTTTTTTCCTGTTTAGCCTCTACAATGACAACATAAAATTCTTCATGTAATTTGTAATGTTGGAAGGAAAGAGCGGAGGGGGGAGGGAAGTCCCTGCTATTCAGTGATATTACATAAACACCCAGTAGTAAATTACTGTGTTGCTTCAACTGACATGATCTAGCACATTGCCTTAATGAGAAGGCTTCTCTACTCTCTTATTCTGTTGCAGAACAAGGGTGGCCTCTTGTGGCTTCCAGCCAATTCAATATTGAATAGAAGCCCACAAGGAAACTCTTATTTCTTATTTATCCTTAGAGCTGACATCCAAACCCACTCTTACTCCCAGGATTTCCCTTCAATCAGCCCCACTTACAGGAACTAAATAGGCCTCACCCAGTGTTAAAAGTTTACATCAAAAATCTCATAGTTGAAATTGCTTTTCTTCCAAATACTCTTGGGAATTGCAGCTGGGTGATTATAACAATTGTTTTATTACCTTAATCCCTCATAGAACTACAATTCCCAGTTAGGAAATAATCGTTAAAACATTCCCAAAATAAATATGGATCTGGAGCAATGCGGAAAGAATTGAAAGCCAAGATGCTCCGAAGTGAGAAAATTGTAAGGAGATAATATTGTATTGTATTGTATTAATATATTTGAGTGCTGAGACAAGAAGAATGGCACATGAATAATGGGAGAAAACTGCATACTTCCCAAGAATGTTGGTTGCCATGAAAAAGCTCAGTGATTTCCCACCCCCCTTTAAGTCCATAACATTGAGAAAATGTTGTCTGTGAATCTGCTTTTGATTTTAGGATGGAAAGAGCAAACAATGCTAGCTAAAATTCCAAGAGAGGTTGATCTGTATGAGGTCTTGCATAGAAACAGAATACCTAACATAAAAATAATTCTTTCCAAGCTAAAGCTAGCATGCTAGATGACCTGGCACAATCTAGTTGGAAAATAAAGATACTCTTTGGTGCGCCACAGTTGAAGAGGTACTGGGTTATTTCTGAAAACTCTAAACCAGAGATGGGGAACGATGGGCTCTTTATGACCTGTGGACTTCAACTCCCAAAATGGCTTGGGAATTATGGGAGTTAAAATACAATACAATACAAAAGCAGAGTTGGAAGGGACCTTGGAGGTCTTCTAGTCCAACCCCCTGCCTAGGCAGGAAACTCATTTCAGACAAATGGCTATTCAACATCTTCTTAAAGACTTCCAGTGTTGGGGCATTCACAACTTCTGGAGGCAAGCTGTTCCATGGATTAATTGTTCTAACTGTCAGGAAATTTCTCCTCAGCTCTAAGTTGCTTCTCTCCTTGATTAGATTCCACCCATTGCTTCTTGTTCTACCCTCAGGTGCCTTGGAGAATAGTTTGACTCCCTCTTCTTTGTGGCAACCCCTGAGATATTGGAACACTGCTATACTGTCTCCCCTAGTCCTTCTTTTCATTAAACTAGACATACCCAGTTCCTGCAACCGTTCCTCATATGTTTTAGCCTCCAGTCCCTAATCATCTTTGTTTCTCTTCTTTGCACTCTTTCTAGAGTCTCCACATCTTTTTTACATTGTGGCTGAATGCAGTATTCCAAGTGTGGCCTTACCAAGGCATTGTAAAGTGGTATTGATAAAATTGAAGTCCACAAGTCATAAAAGAGCCATCGTTCCCCACCTCTTCTCTAAAGGAAGCCTTATTTAAATGCCATGGAAATGGGATTCCATATGCTTTGTGACTTTCTGGGCTGCATCTTCTACCTCTTACACTCACTTTAGTGTAGACCAGAGGTTCCCAAACTTGGCAACTTTAAGACTTGTGGACTTCAACTCCCAGAAATTCTGGGAGTTGAAGTCCACAAGTCTTAAAGTTGCCAAGTTTGGGAACCTCTGGTGTAGACAAAGGTTCTTCAACCCCTTTGGCCTAAGCATTGCATGATAGCTGAGCATACAGTAGCTCTACATAGCTAAGAGTAGGAAGGAAAGTTAAAGCTCCTTTCCTCCTTTCTACCACTGATTTGTCAATGTTAGAATTGTTTCTGGAGGCCCTTGTTCCCTGAAGGGCCAGTAGCCATAGCATCAATGAAGAGGCAAGAGGATTTAATGGTTATTAGCCTTTCAGAAACCGTAGTTTCATCAAAGGTCATGCTGCTTGCAATATTTTCCCAGTAATATTTTCTCTCAGTATAGAAGTCAAGATGTTGGATCTTTGAATTCTTGAATGATTGCTTGGTATTGTATCAATGAATTTTTTTCAAGAAATTGTTCTGACCCAGGCTTCCCAACAGCAGGAAGAAGACTCCTTATCTCTTTTTATTAATTTACTATGAATTGTGCTCATTCACATCCAACAAAGTCTTTCACAGGAGGCTTTACAGTCACAGACCTTATCTGGCTTGGAGAGCTGACAGGTCGATATCTGCAAATATCTTGGCAAGGAGTCTTGGAGAGTCATGAACCAATTAAGCAAACTAATTGTTTCTTGCAAACTCCACTCTCCTTTTGCTCCTCTTTTATTTCCTCTGAGAAGGGCCATTCATTGTCCACTTGTGGCCTTACTCCCAAGTCGACCCCTGTTCTTTAACTGTTCCCTTCATCTAGCAACTCTGCGCATGCACACACTGGGAACAGGCTCCAGCTGTCGGTCTGCCTCAGTGATGTCTGATTCTGAAGGCAGCAATTAACTGGCATACCGCTCTGGTCCCCTCTCTGCCTCCGACACAGAGCCCTCATCAGAGCCTTCCCCAGACTCCAGGACTGGCCCATGATCCTTCCCAGCCTCCTCACTGTCCGAATATGCTACCAGCTCTGTGGCAGGTCACAACAGAAATAAGAAATGGCTGAAATGTCAAAGGGTCAGTTAAGCATGGAAATAATTGTAGATACACATGACAGGCTTCATCAAATGTCATGTAACTTCCTGTTACTTACTCCAATATAGCAAAACATTTTCAAGTGGAAACATTTTCATCATAGAGTTGCTAATAAAATAATGAACAAAAGTG
This sequence comes from Rhabdophis nuchalis, assembly GCA_039707465.1. Lineage (NCBI taxonomy): Eukaryota > Metazoa > Chordata > Lepidosauria > Squamata > Natricidae > Rhabdophis > Rhabdophis nuchalis. Next base: position 87,924,865 of record CM077644.1, on the reverse strand, counting down.
TCAGCAAAATAATTTTTTGACTAGGCCAGCTAGAAAGCCTTTCAATCTTTACAATCTTGTAAAATCCGGCTGTAATATTAAACGTTCAAGAAAAGGATTTTTTTTTTAATGTTCATATTTCTATCTTGTTCCTTTGACGTACTTCACAGTGTGTCATTATATTGTCAGAATTCTGGTGTAAAGTAGATTGAGTTCATAATATGTGGGAGTTTCAGACATTAGGGTTTTGAATTTTTTTACTAATCTCTACATTATGCTAGATTTTGTTAAACTGGTTTTGGGTATTTTGGGTATTTGTGTATTTTATTCATCATAGGGGCAATCATTTATTTAGGAAATATAACTATTTTCAGTAGTTATAACTACTGAAAAAAATGATGTATCACTGTTGCATCATCATATACCATAATCATGTGATCAATATTTGGATGCTTGGCAACTGGCATGTATTTATGATGGTTGTAGTGTCCAGGGGTCATGTGATCACCTTTTGCAGCCTTCTGGCAAGCAAAGCCAATGGGGAAGCCAGATCCACTTAATACACATGTTACTAACTTAACAGTTGCACTGATTCACTTAGCAACCGTGGCAAGAAAGTGAGGCAAAACTCACTTAATAACTGTTTTTTCTTAGCAAAAGAAATTTTGGGCTCAGTTGTCATAAGTTAAGGACCACCTGTATAATCCTACCTAAGGATTGTAGAGCTACACTTAAGTGTGTACCATTGTATGCCAGCTCAATTAGAAATATCACAACAGAACTCTGTCAGCACTTACGATGAAATTCTGTGATCTTGGACAGATCATTATTTTGGTAAAATTAATGTTGTTAAATGTCATTCATTTTTAAAGATGCTATTACAACTGAGGCTATATTTTATTGTTATATTATTTACAGGTTTATTTTGAGAAACAGGGTTTTACTATTGATTGTTCCTGCTAGAATGAAAACTGGGAAAATGCATATTTTAACTGTATTGAGATTTGCAACCTACCTTTTTGCCTGTGGGAGGCGCCGAGAGCACTGAAATTACTAGGACTTAAGCTTTGTCTAAAAGGATGTCAAGAGCAGCATAATAATTTTTCTGACAGAGTGGTTACAAAAGCCCAGCAAGGTTAAACAATCACATTCCAACAGACTGAATCTCTGTGCTGAAAAATCCCGGCTTATCCATAAGCACCCTGCCTTTTTTAATGTATTGCTTTTAGAACAATCCCTATAGCGAAATATGAAAATCACCCGTGCATATTTTTCAAAAGACAATCTCATAAAACCGGGGAATCCATAATCCAGCAGAGGATCAGTGAACACTTTAGGTTTAGCCTCTTGCACTTTGGGTTTTAATAACATTGCAGATAGCTAATCTAGGAAACGCCTCTGTTGAAAACCTTTGGGAGCCATTTGCAGTCTAAATATTGGACCGTAGACCAACGGCTGATCTGGATAAGCAGAAGATTATTATAGCCCTTGAAGTGTGCAGGACTCCAAATCCAGTTCTTGTACATGATAATTTATTCTTGGTTACTGATACATTGACTCTCAGTAACATTCAGCTATAGAACAGGAAGGCAAAGTTCATTGTTGCCAGGTATGGCTGAAAGAGAAGTGTTTTAATTTAATCTGAAATATGAATTAGATCAGAGGTCCCCAAACTTGGCAACTTTAAGACTTGTGGACTTCAACTCCCAGAATTCTCCAGCTTTCTGTTAGTAAGCATAGCTGGCTAGAGAATTCTGGGAGTTGAAGTCCACAATTCTTAAAAGTTGCCAAGTTTGGGGACCCCTGAATTAGATTAAGTGAGGAATTAGAAATTCACAGTTACATGCTGTGAATTAACAAACTGCAAAAATTGAGCCAGAAATACATCCATGTTATCCTAAGAAACCAATTCACAAATAGATCAACATGCATAGCATGTATTTTCATTCTCTGGATTAAATGGAAACCCAGCATGATAAGATCCAGTGAATTTCATATTCATTAACAAAATGTTGCATAGACAGTTTCAGATGCAGTTAAGACTCAGGGCCAGATTATTTTAAATTCCAGAAATTACCAAATAACTTTAATCACTGAATTAAATGTTATTAGAAGTGAGATAAACAGTTGAATTTAAGGGTTAGTTGGTTGGTTGGATGACTTATATTTCATATTTCTGAACCATCCATCTTACTCAAAGAATTTGTAGTTTGGTTATAAAGTATTATATCTATAGGTGAACATATACCAGGAATGCATTTTTCTAAAAAGGAAATAAGTGTAAATATTGTATGCAGTATTACAAATGTTAAGTTGATGTCTTATGACAACATTCTGAACCAGTAGCAACATGTCATGTCCCTATATATATAGTAACTGATATGATGCTATGCAGAATGTTAGGTTGCATAGGTTTAAATAGCTATTGAGCCAAGCAGAGCATTAAGAAAGAAGGCTTAAATAATGGACATTGTTATTTAGTCCAAGTTTCTTTATCAGACTGGAATAGTTGGTTTTTTTTAAGTGTATGCTGCACAATTTGATGGAAATGTGTTATATTTTTTTAAGGTCGGGAGGAATTACTTGCTTTCCAGTAAAAATTGGAGGAGGTGCATTTATTATTTTTAAAAGAGGCATGCTCTCAGTGATTATTTTTGATTTGTGGGCTCCTTAGATGTTGTCAGTGAACCCTCTCCCAGAATGTAAATACATTCTCCCAATTCCTGCTATTCCTCCTTTCATATCTTGTATCCTTGCCTAGAATGAGTAATCCACTGCCCTGGAGAAAGGACAAGGCAAGGAATTATTATATTTGCTCCTATTTGCTCTTCTTGAGAGGAGGCAGTGAATTGGCAGCATCAACGTGAAATAAGGAGTTAGAAAAGGCTGAGCAAGAGATCTATACTTTCCAATGTCCAATGAAAAGCCTCCTGAAACTCTTCTAATGTGTGTACTTTGTTGTTTTTTGACTTAGTGCTATGGCTAACCTGTCATTTAGTAAACCAGGTTTAGCATAATTTTTCAGTCTGTTTCTACTCTGGCTACCAACAGAGGCCAGTCAAACACCTCAAAGGGCCATAATGTAGATGTCAAGCAATGTTCTTCTTGATTGCCTTACCATCTACTTATTCAAAGCTACACTGCCACTAAACAGGGAGGATTTCCCTTAACTAATATGGTGGTTAACCATAATAGATTTGTTCCGATGTATTTTGAGCCATTTAAGCTTACTACTTTTAAGGTTTTACACTCCCACCTTTCCCCTCTGGGTTAACAATGGAATAACAGGTATTTGGTGGGTCCATATCTTAAACATGACTGCTATCCCCAAGGGCCTTGGGAGTCAACTTTTATCTGTATAACAATATTAGTGGATGGAACCTGAAGACAATATTGTAGAATGAAGTTCCGTTCTGCAAGCAACTCTGTTAGCCATGTTAGACATTCCGTATTCCATTCCAGTCTCATCTGGTTTCTTCCATTGGGCTATCAGCAATCTACCATCAGTAAGCATACCTGGTCTGCACTGGGTTATGGGAAGAGAGATACCTCCCAGGATGTCTTTGTAAATATTAAACTGTTTATATTTTCACTGATTTATTTCCAACCTCCCTCAAGCTGACTAGTGATTCCAGCTCTCTGCATTATTGGCCACACAGGGCTCTTTGCAAAAGAAAACACTTGATAATACATCTATATCAGAATGAGAGTAAATGAGGCAACTAACTAATGTGTTCCAGTTTAGACTGGGTAGCTTCTAGATTGTGTGTGGCTTATTCACCAGGCCATTAAACCCCATTAGATTATGTAGAAGAATTCCAAATCCATCAGTCCTAATCCTCGCAACTAGAGGTTAAATATTAATGAGATTTGCTGCTCAATTATTATGGAAATTAATGAGAAAAGAACAATGTTGCATGCCTTAAGTGGGACAAAAATGTCTAAAAGTAATGGTTCCTTCTGTGCCCATCTCTTTAGTTATTTGCCTGAACAAAGGTTTATATTTGCAGGTAAAAGGGAAATCAAAGGCAAAAGGAGAAGTTAGCTCTTAGCCTGCAGCAAAAAGTGAGGTGAATTCCTGGCATTCTTTTCTTTAATAATGTGTTTACTTTGAGTAAGACCAGTAATTGCTTCACCCTCATTTAAATTTGAATTTAGTGAAACCACCTCCTGCAGACTGTAGAAAAGCATACAAAGAGCCCATTCACTTGCAGGAAGTAACCGTAGGAATCATACAAAGCACTGTCCTGCTTAGCTGCTGCTGTCTACTTCACTGAATCAGGAGTAGAACATGTTTTAAATTAACAGGGTCTCTACCAAAAAGCAGTGGTTGATCATCATAGTTGTTAAAAGGCACATCCTGATTAGAGATCAAGAACTGATCTGGGAAACAGTGCTTAAAGACTACAGGTAGAGAGAGTTTTCTTATTGTGAAATATTTTTAATTCTTCCACTTCATTCCTGAAAGAATAATTAGCTCCAGGACCCTGGTAAGATGGCAGAATTTTTATATTTATCGTGAGCATGTTTATTTGAAAGCAGGACTCATTTGTATGTTAAAAGTGCTGCACAGTAGATGGAGTTATGATCCTGCTTACCCCCTCCAGCAGTTTGAATCATATTGACTGAAAAATTAGGTAAATATTTCTTTATTAAATGATTAATTCTATAAATAAACTTTCTTAATTCATTGAATATAAAATTAAATTATTTACAACTTATTCCAGTATTAAAGTTTTTTTTCTCCCTCCAAGAACAAAGCTACATTTTGATAAATAAAATATTCAGCTTTAAAAACAACCAATTTCTGTTTGTTGATATGAAATATGTAGCTGATGCTTATAGCTGCCATAGATGGGCACTCCAAAAGTGCCCACCTTGGAAAGGAGCATTTAGTTCCAACATGACTTTCAAACAACAAAAATATGATGCTATGCTGAACAGTAGAAACGGAAGGTTTTCACTGCTCAAACAGACAAAACTTTGCATAAACAGATAGAAACAGAAATCAGTAATCACAAGTGCTCCAAATTGAAGCAGTAAATTTGCTCCAGTACTATGAAGCTTTAAGTATGCTCAAACTTTTGTAAGAGTAACCAGTCACACAGTCCTTTCTTGTTGTTCTATGTTGCCCTCCACTGGGTAAAGGCATCACTTCAATAAGAGTTCATTTTTTCTCACACTGGTACTTCAAAAATAAAGTCAGATATTAATTACAATCCTCCTTCTCAAGCCTGTACACATCACCATTTAGTCCCTAAATTTGTGGATGTCATTGAATAGCTGGTAATTAGGATACGCCTCATTTCCATGGGGACAATTGTAGCTGCATCTGCAAGACTGGATCATCATGACATTCTTGGTGAAGGTCTCTCCATCATCACAGTGGAACTGGACCTTGATAGTCCTGGTTTGTTGAGGAGTGCAGCATCGGCCATCCACACATGAGCCACAGTACTTCGGGCGGTACTTTTTTACACTTGAGCATCCTGCATAAGTGAACTTGACTGGAATTTGAGACTTTTTGGTCTTGGTGCATTTCTTTCCCTTCTGGAAGAAAAGAGATTGTGTGGTTAGGCAAAACTCTTGACTAAAAGACACACAGCCCCACCCAACTAAGAAATGACACAAGAACAGGATGAATATAAGGAAGACCCATTTACCTTCAAGGAGTCGTAACTAGGCTGACCACATGGCCTCACTTCACATATCCTGGTCTCTTTAACTAGCCTACATCCAGGATTATCATTGGTGACTCGCGTAGAGACTCCAGTTCCACAGGTCTTTGAACACTGAGACCATGAAGTTGTTTGGACTATGCATTTTGGATTCTCAAAGGAATGACTGCGAATGTCGGTTTCAAAGACTAAAAGACAGAAGGAAGAAAATAATGTAAGTTTCTCAGACCTAGGACTTAGCATGCATAGCAAAACCCTGTAGACATCAATATATAACCCCACCACCATCACCACTTGGTAGCAGAAGAAAACGTGGAGCCAATATTTATAACTCACCTGGTAAGATTCTCAGTTTTTCTTTTATCGTGGATAATTCATTGATTCTGGTCAATTCTCCTTCAGAAACATCCACATCAAAACCTTTGCCAAAGAATCCTTCCACCCGTTCCAGGTTTTTGGAGTCATCACAGACCCATTCCTCACAACACTGACCAGGGACTTTTACCAGCCTTGGATTAGGACAGCCCAAAAATGGAAGGAAGAGTTTTTGCAAGCAGAGGGGGATGCATCCAACAGCTCCATCAATGCATGTACATTGGTGCTTGCAATTGGGCTGAAAACTTTCTCCATTCTGATAAATTTTGGAGTTGTATTCGCAGGGTCTTCCTTCTGACTGTGCTGTAAAGGTTTAAAAAGAGAGAGAGAAACCGTAAGTCAGGCTTCGACTCTCCTGTAGCAGAGTGGTCCCCCCCCCCTCCTGCTCTATTAAATCCAGTTTATGGGTAAAGAGCCCTACAATCCCCCAGAGTTCTGGGCTAGAACAATAAGTTAGTCAGGAATCACTTTTCCTTATGTGCTGTTACTACAGTCCAGACATAGTGAATTGCATTCCAGACTGCTGAAGTAATATGCCCTTCTGCCAATCTACCAACAACAAAGCATAACCATACATGGACTGAAAATTGCTAAACTAGAATGTATGTATCTGCATGAATGAGATATTAAAAGAGCCAAGCTGCCAGCTTCTTACCTCTGCAGATCCCTTTCAGAGCTGTGGAACTGGCGCCAAAATTGCATTCCAGCCCTTTCGTGTGATCACAAGGCTGTGTCTTGCTACAGTCTTCATTGAGCTGTTTAGCGCAAACTTTACAGCATTTGCAACCATCCAAAACCAGACCCACTCCTGGAGCGCATTTGGGGACCTTCAGAGGACATTCACAAGTGTCTGGGCAGGAAGAAGAAATCACCTGTGGAGGAGAAGCAAATGGACCATAGGTATGAGATATAACCGCTACTGTAAACAAGGTAGTTAAAGCCATCAGTCTTCCTGCACTAAATAAGCAAAACATTCAGGAAGTTCACTCAGTTACAGCCATTCAAGCACTTTCTTCATCTGGAAGTTATTGAATAGGTTTAACTTTGGAGTTGTTTCTTAAACCCCCGAATAGGAATGTCAGCCCCTTGTTCTAACACACATTCACACATGCTGTGTTTTTTTATTCCTTGCATCCAACGTTATTTAACAGAGAGAGGGGCACATTTCTCACTGAAAATAAACGAGGAGGGGAGGAAAAGCCAAAACCCTGCACACCCATTTGAAATCAAAATCCACACCTACCCTATTTACTAATTGAAGGACGGCAAAAGCCAGGATCCAACAGCTGGTTCTCTGCGAGTTCATCTTCAATCGTTTCCAGACGCTGCGGATATACGGTCCTTTTTTCCCCCCTTAGCTCAAACCGAAGGGAGGAGGGAGGAAAAAAAGGGGGGAGAAGGAGGGAAGAAACGCGAGCAAAACAGCAGGACTTGGGGTTTCGTTCTGCTCTGGCGGCGCCTTTCAAAGACGGCTCGAGTCCTGGAGGAATGCTAAACGCCTTCGCCACTGACTCTAGCTCTTTTTCGAGAGAGAGAGAAGGCACCGGGTCTCTTTTTCGGCTGGGTTTTTCTTTCTTTCTTTCTTTTGCTCTTCCGCCTGACGTTTCTCAGAGCCCTTTGCCTGTCTGAGGAGAGGCGGAGTGGGTGCCGCCTTATATACCGTGCCGCCGCCGCCGCGTGCTGCAGCTCTGCTGACGTCGAGCCAGAATTCTAAAGCATCAGGAATTCTAAAGCATCTCAGGAATGTTGCCTTGGCGCGGTTTGCATCCAAGCTCCTCCCTGTCTAAGGGCTTTATGCTTTGGGGAGGTGGAGGGCGGGAGAGCTTACAGCAAGGGCTTTCTTTTCTTCTCTGCCCCCCTCCCTCCCTCCCTCCTTAGTTTCAACCTATTAAACCTTCATACACACCGCTTTGGTGGGTTTTTTTTTTTTGTCTCCCCTTCGCGTTGTGTTTCCTCCACTTGCGGCCTGGGAAACCGGTGTCTTGTAGCAGATTGTCCCGCGGACGGGTTGGCTCTAAATTAACTTCAACGCCAGGGGAGCTTGGAGGGAAGAAGGGCCGGTGTATTCCAAAAAAATCCCTGGTGGCGTGGTTTAAGCTTTATGAATGGGGTTGTGAGGAGAAACTCAACGCTTGGTCGTCCCCGTTTTCTTAGGCATTTGCAGGGGAATATTTGTTTCTCTGCTGTTACATTTGTGGGTTGTAGTTACAATCCGGCCCCTCTGCTCCTTAAAGCTTTGTCCCCGCTATTCCAGGTCATCTCAAGGAATACGAGTTAGCAAGCAAGCTTCTGATGTGCTTTTAACAAATCTTGAGTGCCTTCCATTATTTATTAGATTTTTAACCTGCCTTTATTTGTCAGTAACTGAAGGTGGTGAACAGACTTAATGCTCCACCAGACTTAATGGTTCCTCCACCTCATCTTGTCCCATCCCCCAACAACCATATGAAGTGGGTTGGGTTGAAAGAGAATGACTGGCCCAAATTCACCTAGTCTGTTTTGAGATCTAAGGTAGAATTAGAAGTCATGGTCTCCTACTTTCTAGGCCAGCATGGGCCAGCCTTTTGATTGGGATGTTGCCTTGAGCAGGGGGGTGAACTAGAAGACCTTTGAAGTCCCTTCCATCTTATGATTCTAGGTTCTAATCTGGCTTTCATCTTCACATTCATCCTTGGATGAAAATGTTTTGGATTAGCTTTCTACTTTGATTGTAATACACTTTGGAAATAAAGATTAAAAAAAGAGACTTGATTCTTGATGTGTTTGCAGGTTGGGATACAGGCTGAAGGTGGGAAGGGATAAGAGGTCTCAGTAAAAGGAAATGTGAAAACTTCAAAGCTGTGCAAATAGAACAGTTGAACTTGCAGTGACCTTTATTCCAACCCTAAGTAAATATAATAAACACTCAAACTGGATGCTCCAATTTACACATCAGTTAAAGCAATGGATTAAAAATTATGAAATTGTTTAACTATATCTACTTCGGAAAAAAAGCTTGATACTGTATCTTGGAGTGTTAACATTTGCAATATGTTCAAAATGCATATGACTCCAAAGCTCCACTATTTAACATTCTTCAGAATCCTACCTTTTGTTGAAGGCCTGAAATGGGTTTTTAGGCCTGTCAGTAGTGTAAAGCAACAATAGATCTTCAGACTATTTCTGTTCTTAATACTTAATAAAATTAATATTTACTTATAATTAATGCTCTTTGCTAACAATTCTTATCTTGTTTGAAGCTGGGGGAGCCGGTTGTTCCTAGCTTTTGTTATTACCATTTGACTTCATGGCTGTAAGTATTTCCAGATGGTGATTCAGACACTAGACGTAACAATATTTCCATATTTGGTAGAGCAGTAGCCTGCATTTTGCACATTTTTCTACTCTGTTATCCAACCACAAAGCATTCCTGACAGCTTCAGATACTGTTAAATATAGACTTCACTTTTGTTCCCAGGGCAGGAAATTCTTTGGAATTCCTGATGGGGTGTATTTCCACCTCCCACTCACCCCCCCCCCCTTCTTCAGTGGTCTGCCTATTATGGTTTAGGAGGAACAACATTAGAAATAATAATGGTTTGCTCTTGGAGGGGTGGGGGACTGGTTCCTTTTATGTGAAATATAGGAATCCTATTTGAGTTTGTAGCTAATTTTATTTCAATAGAGGTCTTATGTTTGTTTTCAACAATTAAAACAGACAAGAGCAATATGCAGAAAGCCCGCCACTTGCAAAAGAAAAAAGAAAAAAATCAAGTGATTAACAGGAAGGGGAACAGGGAGTGATGTGAGGGGGAAGCAATGGGATCGACCTGGCTGCCTTGTTGGTGTCTTACATGTGCTACTCAGTCACAGGGGGGTGGCCATGGAGGGGAGGGGAACTCACCCCTTGCCAGCCCTACTGCTGCTTTGGAGAAGGAAAACCCAAGTCGCCTGCTCTTGCCAGAGTTTAAGGAGGTTGTAGTGCATGGAAGGAGACCTGCCACAGGGCTGTGAACATGTGTTGGGGTAAGTTGCTCCCGAGTCTTAATTTGAAGAGGTGTAGGGAGATACACAGAACTGTATGTGTTGTTAGATATTGTGAAGAAGGAAAGGGAAGGGAAGGAAGGAAGGGGCAGTTGTCTTGAATTTTAGAAATGGTCAGATTTTCTTTTTTTTTTCTGTCTCTTTGGGGAAAAGGTTTGTTTGCCTCTGCAGCCAGGGAGGTTGGAGCAGTATAATAGAGCCAGTGTCTTGTATAGGTGGAGGCTGGAAGCCCCAGGCTGACTCGAATCCAGTGATTTTTCCACAAACAGACTAGGTTTGGTCTCAGACATAAAGCATATTTTCAACTTGGTTCTAGGCATCTCCCGCACACGTCTCCTTTCCTCTGCCAAAGAGCAGACGGTGAGGGTGATGGATAAGGGTCCATCTTCGGGAGGAAATTCCCCACTCTCCATCTATTTCTGCCCTGCTGAAGGCAACATGAGGAAACCATCTGGTCGGCGAGGTTGCCAAAAAAAAAAAAAAGTAGCTGTAGGGGGAGAAGAGCTCGGGATAAAATAACTGTTTGGGTTTCTCCCCTCCCCCCCCTTTTTCTTTCTTTCACAATTCCTGCCCTCTCCTCTTGTTCCAGAGCGAATGCCCTCCCCAAGGGAAAACGCTGTTTTAGCTCCCCCAGACACTGGCAGCTCCGAAGGGGCTGCTTGGAGCTGGAGCTCGCTGAGAAACGGCCGAGGCTGCAAAGCCACCCCTTCAGCTGCCCGGGTTGTGCGTTACTCCGGGCTATGGGGAAGAGCGGGGGGAAGAGCGAGTCTGCTCCGCCCCCCCTCCTCTCCGGCCTGGCTCCCAGGACCCAAGTCTGAGAAGCGGGGAATGGGATGCGAAGCGGAGGGCGAAGCTACGGCCAAAGTGATTTCCGGCTTCGGCTGAAGGAATCTCCAACTCCCGCCATATTTGGTGAAAGCTTAGAGGACCTCGTCATCGGCGCTTCTACTAAGGCGATGGCGTAGAGGGATGGAGCTCCGCCAGAAATGCTCAGAAGGACCTTGGATTGCATACCGAAGATACATGTCACTTGAGAATCTCTTAAGAACATGTTTTATCTCTCCCTGGAGAGGGTTAGGAATATTGCTTCCTCTCCTGACGGAAAAAGAGCGCTCCTTAGGCAGCCATTTGCTGCCTTTGAATGGCTCTAATGAGTCATTGTCTAGGTTGTTTCAGGGTTCATTTATGAATCCAAGCCAAGGAATGGGAAATAGATGAAGTCTTGTGAGAGAAACGAAATGGATATTTTGGCAGCACCAATTGGTTTGTTTGCTGAATTTACACCCCATCTTTCCTTCAGGAGCTCAAAGCAATTTGCACAGCACGCACACACACACACACACACACACACACACACTGTCCTCCCCCCCCCCCACTCCATTTTCCTCACAACATTCTGGTGCCAAGTTGGTGTAAAAGAAAGCGACTGGGGAAAACCACTTAGCAAGCTTCCATGGTTCTGGGTGGGCTTGATCTGGCTTCAGGTCCCCTTTGCGAAGCAGCGAGGCCCAGAAAATGTGCCTTCCTTGTCATCCACCTGTTTGATGGAACATCCGCTTCTTGTGGATTCAGAGGGCCATCCTTGTGAAAGGCTGTGAAGACCTAGCTTTTCCTCCAGGTATTTGGGGCAGGCTATTAATGGAGCCCAGCAAGATTGTGTGAGATATGTGGATGTCATTTTTGTTGTAGTACCTTGACATTTAAAAAAAAATTGTGTGTGATGCTTTTATTTTCTTTGCTCATTGGCCAGAGTTCCAATGGTAGATGGACAACCATTTATATTTGCTGAATAAATAAAGCTGGACATTTCTGTGCCAGTCCAACAACTTCTGAAGAATGTTGCATTTTATTATAGTCATTTCTGCCTTGCTTGACCAAGTAATTGGAGGAAATTGACTGGAAATATCACTGTAGAATAATTAGTCAAGCACTAAGAAATCTGAGAAGGGCACTTAAATTATTCTTGAAATAATGTGAAAACTTGACTTATTCTCCGGCTCTATAAAAGTACTTAAGAGGTAGCTCCAAGCCTTAGGAACGAACATCTGTCAGAAGCAATTCCTACATAAAGTAGGAGTGCATTTAACACCCTTGACATTTGTACATTAAATATCTGTCTTGATCCAGTGCAACCATCACCTGGATGGTACACACTCTTTTTTTGTATGCAGAAAATGCAGGCATCCTCTCGGTGATATTAGGGCAATGAAAATGCCATACATGAAAGATTGATATTTAGAAGTAAATTTTTAGAAGCAAAGTAATTCTTTTCCACAAAGGAAATCTGTTAAATGGCAATGCCTCTAGAGATTCTCAGTCACCCAGGTCATGGTTGTTTCAAGAGGCAACTGAACTTTCTTGTTTTTCTTTGAAGATGTTTGGCCAAGAAACTTCTTTAGCTCATTACCTATAATTGCCTTTTAACAACTGTTAAATGGCAATTAGATTGTAATCTAATGAAACCAGTTGACTTTAGTTACCTAGGGACATTTTTCAATTATCCACAAAGTAGGAAAGTTTGATGCTATCTCATCAGTCCCAGCTTCTGTATGGGCAACTGGGCTCTTCAGGCTCAAACTATAACTTTTCTAGAGGCATTCTACATTCAGATCCACCAATCTGCTTTCCACCCACTTCTCTCCCTCATTCTAACCAAGCATTTTTCTTAGTTCATCCACTCATATAATACATTCAAAACATATGAATTTTGTTGTCTAAACATTGTTTCAAAGGAGCAGTCAGCCTTTAATTTTTTCAGGACTGATTAGTTCTTTTTGTAATCCATATAATCCTAATACTTATCTTCAAATCTATAATCCAGAAGTGTTCTTTCTTATACTCATTCTCAATGGTCAGTTTTTACATCTATACATCATGATTAGGAAACATTGCTTTAACAATTCTAATATCTATTGTCATAGACACTGCCTTAACATATAATATTTTATGTAACCTTGACATTGCCTCCTATATTGTTCTTTGTTGCCTATGCTTGAGCCCCCCAAAATAAATCTAAATACCACTTACACTTCTTTACCATCAATTCTCAATATCAAACATGCTGGTTTACATTATTTTTGTCTTGTTAAATTTATAATATTTTTGTATTCTAGTTTTTACATTCTAGCTTTAATTTCTTGATTTCTAAAATTTCTTTACTTTTCATTAATAGAATGAAATAATATAGTCTATAGTAACCTTCAAACTCTGGTTTTGAAGAAAACTCCTGAGAATACTGTGCAGAGCCAAGAAAAACAACCAATGGATTATTAATTATCTCACTCAAGGCAAAAATGACCTTGCTCAAATTACTATATCCTACTTTGACACATGCAAAGACCTAGTTCTCTGAAGAAAGCTGTAACGGTGGGAAAGGCAGAAGGAAAAAAAAATAGCACGATGGTTGCACTCAGATACAGTGGCCATGGTTGCACCATTGGAAGACCTAAAAGACCAAGATAGGGTCAAATCCTGGTGAAAATCTGTGTAGTTATTAAGAGTACATTTGATGGTACATAATTAATTAGAAAGTTAATTTGCACATTCTCTTTCATCTTGTTCTTTTTATATAGCAGCTTATACTTTTATTTTCCAAACTCTAGGTTCGCGATGGCAAACCTATGGCAAGAGTGCCAAAGGTGGCCCACAGAGCCCTCTCTCTGAGTACACGTGCCATCGCTCTAGTTAAGCCAGCTGGTTGTTGGGTTTCCGAGATGCCCAAGCGCACCGGACAGCTGGTTGCCAGGTTTCTAAGGTGCACATGTGTGCTGGCCAGCTAGTTGTCAGGTTTCTAATGCGTGTATGCGTGCTAGCCAGGTTGTCGTTCGGTGCTCTGGGGCAGGCGTAGGCACACACTTTCCGGTTTAGGCACTCTGCACCTAAAAGGTTTGTCATCACTGCTCTAGGTGATATAGTCTCATTCCACATTTGTTGGCATTGTGCTGTGCATCCTTTAACTGCTTGTTCTGCAGTTTGAAACAGTTCAAAAGCAATTCCATATTTATGCTTTTACAGTATCTTCTCAAATAATATTGTCCACAGCAAACTGCATTGATACCAAAATGATGACATTTAACCAATGATATCCAAAATGCTGGCATGAATATGTATGCAATGCCAATCAAATGCTGACCTTATAGTTTTGTGTTCCGATGTCTGATGCAGTTCTGTGAATTATGATATTGTTGATGGCATTGTCCTGCACACATTGTCACTTGATTCCCTTGCCCTTCCCTCCAAATGCCCACGAGCTTCATGTTTCTCTTTCTAGTAGAATCATTTTGTGAATGGATTCTCTAAAAATATTTCTATGTTCATAATCTTTCATAATCTTCTTAAAACCACTTTATTTTCCTACTTTTTATAATTTTCTATATTTAATATATATTTCATTATCAATTAATTCATAGTTTGTTCCACAACCTATACATAGAAACATCTGGGGTAACTGGATTTAACTTTTTTATATTCTTTCTCCTATTGTGTCATCAATTTGGTGGGAAATTGTCCACCTGATGTTATTCAATACATTTATTTATGTTGCTTAAAGCAAGTGTTAAGAATTAACAATTTTCGTTGCAAACTTCTACTGAACAATCTCTAGCAGTATTTCATATATCCAATCCAAATCTGTTTTGTAATTTGAGATTCCTCTACTTCTCCAAGTTTAGCATTCCAATAAACTATTAGTAGGACCATATCCTTTGTTGTATTTATCAGTTGTATTTATCAGCTCTTGCAATTTGCCATACAATTTTTCATTGTCTTACAACCATTGAGTTTGTAACAGTATAACCTTGATATTTACTACATATCAAGATTGTATCTAATTACTTGATAGGATTAGTTTTGATAGTATAGGTGGTCCTTGACCAAACCATTTGTTTAGTAACTCTGCAAAGTTATGACAGTGCTGAAAAAAGTGACTTATGACCAGTTTTCATACTTATGACCATCACAGTGTAGGGTTTTTATATTCACGAATGAAGGCAAATTATTAATTAATATTATTATTAGCAATAGCACTTAGACATATACTGCTTCACAGTGCTTTACAGTCCTCTCTAAGTGGTTTACAGAGTCAGTATATTAACTCCCAACAATTTGGGTCCTCATTTTACTGACCTCAAAAGGATGAAAGACTGAATTAACCTTGAGCCTGATGAGATTCAAACTGCCAAATTGCAGGCAGACGGCAGTCAGCAGAATTAACCTGTAAAACTGCATTCTAACCACTGCACCACCATGGCTGTTTTATTATTATAGGTTTTTATAGTCTTTCAATTTAATGTCCTTTTTTCATTACATCATTTATTCTTTCAACTTAGTGACTGTCTAAAATTACAACAGCACTGAACAAAGTGATATATGACTGTTCACATGACTGCTACAGCATCCCCATGGTCACATGATAAAAATTCAACCACTTAGCAACTGGCAGATACTTATGACAGTTGCCCTGTCCTGGGGTCATGTGATCACCATTTGCTATCTTCCCAGCTGGCTTTTGCCAAGCAAAGTCAATGGGGGAAGCTTGATTAACTTAACTATGTGATTTACTTAACAATTGTGGCAAAAAATTAGTAAAATGGGGCAAAACACAGTTTACAACTGCCGTGCTTAATTTAGCAATAACATTTAGACTTATATACCGCTTCACAGTGCTTTACAGCCTTCTCTAAGCAGTCAATAAGGGAAAGGGTAGGCTCGATTGGGATCAGAAGTCAAAGACTATCTATAAATCACCTGACTTCTCTTCCTTTTCACTAATTCTATGGATTCTCTTTCAGACTTCATATTTTATTCTGCATGAACATCCAGAAAGTAAATGCAAAAGAATATATATGGCAAATGGTGAACAAACATTGTGTTAGAAAATGTTTGTTTAAAACAAAGAAAATGCCCTTAAAGCCCTGATAATTCTGTTTTTTTCCCCTTTGTCATTTTTTTCTTCCCCCTCCCCTTTTTAATTTTTCCATAGATAGTTTTCTGCTTAAAGAATAGGCCTCTCCTACTGCTTTTGCCAGACCACTGGTTCCTGCAGCCTTAAATCATCCTTTTAGGCTTTTTTAAAAAGGTTTTGGTTCCATGACTCACCGGGGAGGTGAAAAACTGGGGAAGATAGTTAAACATTGAAATTCATAGAAAAAGACAGTGGAACTGCAGTATGACCTCAGCATTTAATGTTAAGGTGGTTTCAGGTTTTCACTTTTCTGCTCTGCATAAAGTTAATTCTTTTGGATGAAATGTATACATTTGAATTTCCTATGTAACATCTGTATAAACAGGACTCCTTAATTGCTTAGCCCTTAGAGGTTTTATTTTGGTTGCTCATTCCTACATTAAACTTTCATCCTTTGCAAAATTTACTTCTGGATCTCTCTGCTATTCTAGAATCATAACAATGGCACTAGAGAGTTATAATAATCTTTAATATTATTAAACAACAGCATCTGCCTATCACAAATCCTTGGGAAGGACTCTATAGGACGCAAATGCCAAATCAACTCTAAAACTCTGGCTCTGTGCAACCAATCAAAATAATTTATTAAACATGTAGGCAACCTGACTCTCAGCAACTCTGAGCATCTCACAACGAATAAAATTAATACAAAATAACATAACAAATATAAAAACAGAAAATACTTACAATACATAAATACAATGAAGCAAGGGGGTCTGTCTCTCCAAAAGTCTGGATGAAGGACCAGGTCTAAGTAAAGGTTGCCCTTGCACATATGTGTTAGTTGTTCCTGATTCTAGGGGTCAGTGCTCATCTCCGTTTCAAAGCCGAAGAGCCAGCACTGTCCAAAGACCTCTCCGTAGTCATGTGGCCGGCATGACTAAATGCCGCATGGAATGCTGTTACCTTCCCGCCAAAGGTGGTCCCTATATTTCTACTCGCATTTTTATGTGCTGTCGAACTGCTAGGTTGGCAGAAGCTGGAACAAGTAATGGGAACTCAATCCTTGTTATACAGTGCTATGGATTCAAACCACCAAACTGTTGACTTTTCTGATCGACAAGTTCAGTGTCTTAGCCACTAAGCCACTGTGTCCCTGGACCAGGTCTCTACAGCACTTCTAATCAACAGTAAAATGAGGTTATCCAGATTTTGGGAGACTTCTGGCCAGATTTTCAAACCTGATGCCACAAGGTATGCTATTAATTCTACAGATTTATATCTACAACAAATCTGGGAAGACCTCACATTAATACAGATTTTTTAAAGCAATCAATTTGTACGGGGCTCTATATGTATTTATTTTCAGATTACAAAGTGACCTGGAGGTCCCTCATCTATCTGAGATATGCCTAGAGTCCTCCAGTTTGAGTGAAAATCTAATGATCTCTCTTCAGATTTTATCAAACACAAATGTTCAAAATGCTCTAGCAACCCAATGTTCTCTGTATCTACTAGCATCTGGCCTTGTCTAAACCTGAATCCATGATTTGCATAGCATTATCTTACTGTTCTTTACTGTAAAACACCTGTTCTCTGCAAAAAAAAAAAATGGTGAACAGACTTAGGCCAATGTGTCATTGGGCCAACAGTTCTTTCTATTGCCGTAGTAAAGCTTATGTTATACTAAAGTTTGTTAGTGAGGAAAAACTCAAAGTCCACATCGTATAAAAATAAACAAACTTTCCAGGCTATTATGGAAGTGAACACTCCTCAAATCGAAGTTTAAAGAAGTAGCATAGCCTTAAACCACAACTTTCCACCCTGCAGCTTGATTTCTATTGGCACATTGGCCTCTGTTAGTGGTTTGAGCTCATGCTTTTCTCCTGGGGTTCTAATCATATGTGTTGTGTGTGTGTGAGTGAGAGAGTGAGGGGGGGGGGGAATTTAAGCGCTCTTGGATTCTAAGAATTTTATTTATTTTATTTTATTAAATTTATACCCAGCCCTTCTCCTTGTTAGGACCCAGGGCGGCGCACAGGCATTATTTAAAAACACAAAATACAATAAATATCAATTAAAATGTATTAAATTAATAAACCCGTGCTAAAACCCAATATTAAAACCCTTACCAAATTATAAATTTTTCTTTAAAAAGTCAGAAACGGGGGGCTATCCTAAGCCGGCTTGTTGAAATAAATACGTCTTAAGACGTTGGCGGAAGAGGCGGAGGTCCGAGATAGTACGAAGGTCGGGGGGTAGGTCGTTCCAGAGGGCCGGGCCCGCCACAGAGAAGGCCCTTCCCCTGGGTGTCGCCAACCGGCATTGCCCCGCCGACGGCACCCGAAGAAGACCCTCTCTGTGGGAGCGGATCGGACGAAGGGATGTATGGGGCAGGAGGCGGTCTCGTATATAGCTAGGCCCCGAGCCATGGAGCGATTTAAAGATGGTCGTCAATACCTTGAAGCGCACTTGAAAGGCCACAGGCAGCCAGTGCAGCTTGCGCAGGAGAGGTGTTACGTGGGTTTGCCTTGAGGCACCCATAATCACCCGCGCGGCCGCATTCTGTACTAACTGTAGCTTTCGAGTGCACCTCAAGGGGAGCCCCATGTAGAGAGCGTTGCAGTAATCCAGCCGGGACATCACAAGCGCTGGAGTGACTGTGTGAAGGGCTCCCCGGTCCAGTAAGGGGCGCAACTGGCGTATCAGGCGTACCTGATAGAATGCCCCCCTGGCCACGGCCGCCACATGGTCCTCCATGGACAGCCGGGAATCCAGGAGGATGCCCAAGTTGCGCGCCCTCTCCACGGGGGCCAGTTGTTCGCCCCCAATGGCCAGTGTTGGACTTATCTGGCTGAACCGGGGTTCCGGAAACCACAGCCACTCGGTCTTGGACGGGTTGAGCCTGAGTTTGTTACTACCCATCCAGATCCGTACGGCCTCCAGACACCGGGACAGCACCTCGACGGCATCGTTGGGGTGGTTTGGGGTGGATATGTACAACTGAGTGTCATCAGCGTACAGATGGTATTCCATCCCAAAACCACGGATGATCTCGCCCAGCGGCTTCATGTAGGTGTTGAACAGGAGGGGCGAGAGGACCGACCCCTGAGGAACCCCACATGTGAGGGGCTTCGGGGACGACCTCTGCCCTCCTGCCAACACCCATTGCGACCGACCAGAGAGATAGGACGAGAACCACCGTAAAACGGTGCCTCTCAGCCCCAACCCCCCCAATCAGTGCAATAAGATACCATGGTCGATGGTATCAAAAGCCGCTGAGAGATCTAATAGGACAAGGATAGAGGAACAACCTCTATCCCGTGCCCTCCATCCACCAACGCGACCGATGCCGTCTCAGTGCTGTGACCGGGCCGGAAGCCGGACTGGCACGGGTCTAGATAATCAACTTCCTCCAGATGTCGGGGAAACTGTTGAGCCACCACACTCTCGACAACCTTCACTAAAAAGTGAAGGTTGGAGACGGGACGATAGTTCTCTAATAAAGCTGGGTCCAGGGCTGGCTTCTTGAGGAGGGGCCTCACCACCGCCTCTTTGAAGACGGTAGGCAAGGATCCCTCGCTCAGAGATGAATTCACAATACCCTGGAGCCAGCCTCGTGTCACCTCCCAGGATGCCAGTACAAGCCAGGAGGGGCACGGGTCCAATAAACATGTGGTGGCTCTAAGGTTCCTCCGCAACCTGTCCATATCCTCGGTAGTAACAAAGTCGAACTCCTCCCAAGGTGTTATCGCAAGACCAGCACCGGACACCTCGACCGGACCACTAGTGGAGGGCAGCTCGTTCCGAATCTGAGTGATTTTGTCCTGCAGGAAAACTCCAAATTCCTCTGCTCGACCCTGCAGAGGGGCTTCCCGCGGCCTCAAATGCAAGAGGGAGCGGGTCACCCCAAACAGGGCGGCAGGGCAGTTTTCCGCGGACACGATAAGGGTGGCACAATACTCACGTTTGGCCACTCTTAGCGCCACTAAGTAAGTCCTAATATGGTCTCTCACTAGTGTTCGGTCAGATTCGGATCGAGAAGATCTCCACCTACTCTCTAAGCGTCTCTTGCGGCGTTTCATCTCCCGAAGCTCCTCGGTAAACAAAGGAGCCTGGGTGACTCGACGCCGCATGAGAGGCCGCAAGGGCGCGACTCGGTCCAAGGCCCCCGTGGCCGCACTATACCATGCGGCCACTAGATCCTCAGTCGAGCCATGGGACACAGGTACTGGCCCAAGCTCCCTCTGGAACCTTTCCGGGTCCATCAGGCACCTGGGGCCGAACCAACTCGATGTCTCCGGTTCCGCCTCCCTGCGGTGGGGTGTGATGGTTGGAAAGTCTATCCGAAGGAGAGAGTGATCTGTCCATGACAAGGATAAGATGGCTAAATCCCCTGTTCCAAGATCACTAATCCAGTGTCCAGAGACAAAAATCAGATCCAGCGTGTGTCCTCCCTCGTGAGTGGGGCCCTGAACTACTTGGGTCAGGTCCATGGCCGTCATGGAAGCCATGAACTCCTGAACTACCTCGGATGTTTCGCCCGCCGATGGCAGGTTAAAGTCCCCCATGACCATGAGTCTGGGGGTCTCCACCGCCATCGCGGCGATCACCTCGAGTAGCTCGGGCAGGGCTGCTGTTACATAGCGGGGAGCCAGGTATACAACCAGCAAGCCCAACTGCCTCCCTAGGCCCCACTTCACGAAGAGGGACTCACAGCCGGTCGTCTGAGGCACAGTGGTCTCCTTCGGCTCCAGACTTTCCTTAACGATAACCGCCACCCCCCCACCCCTGCCTAGGGTCCTAGGTTGATGAAATGCACGGTAACCTGGTGGGCACATTTCCACGAGGGGTAGATCCCCCTCGGGGCCCAACCAGGTCTCCGTAATTCCCACCAGGTCCGGGTCCCCCTCTGACACAAGGTCATTTATGAGGGGGGCTTTGTTCACCACGGACCTGGCATTGCAGAACATCAACCTACCCCTGACCGCCTAGCCCACGAGTGGAGCACAGGGGGTTGGGGCAAGCGATCGCTCGTAGTCAGCGACCACGAGCCCCCAACCCACGATGGACATCCTGTCTCCCACCACCCCTGCCCCTCCCTAAGACCAACCGAATGGGACGGCCCTCAACAGAGACGACCCCTGATCTCCCCTCCCTAATGGACTCCTCCTTTATCCCACTTTTGCCTGCCGGCCCTATAACTTGACTCCCCTCTGACTGAATAAACCCTCCCCCCACCCCAGAACCCCTTAAAAGCCGAATTAAAAAAAACCCTAAGAAACCCCTCAGTTTCCTTTTCCGCCACTTCTCAAGATTAAGAAATCCGTCATCAAGGTGGGCCCATTAGCAATGTGACATATTCTCCAGATCCCCATTCAAAGCTAATGTTAGAAAGTTATCCAGGTCAAACTTTCTGAGTTTCAACATTGCAGCTTCTCAAATTTCAGGAAGTAGCAATCATTTTGGAATGAACTTTCTATTCTTTTACTTTCTATAACAGATATGCAAATATCCTGTTTTCAGATTATTCTAGACTGGAGTCTGAGTGTTTTAGACTGTCAATGCTCACTGAAGATTTGAGATTTAATATCTTCATCAGACATTCTGTTAGAAAAACTTATATGGTTGTGCTTATTCCAACCTTTAAGACAAGCTTTTGGAAAGCTTGGTTGAGCATGTCCAATTATGCATACATGGTAGGTTTTTTTTTAATGGGAACCAGTAGTGCATAGCTTTAAGACTAATGTTTATACTATGAGATATATTTTAATAAGTAGTATACAAATGTTTTCAATAAATAAATATTAGAAAAAATAGGAACACATGTCAATACTTATTTCCTCAGTTTAAAGTCCATAACATCATTGCATAATAATATAGTGATTATAAATCTAAATGCTATTAGTCAGAAAAGGCAAGTAGTGATTGTAAAATATGCTCATGACATTTTGAATTTAGCCCTGGCATTTTCTATAGAAATTCAATATTTTGAACTGAAAGGGATACTCAGTTACTACAGTCACTTTTAGTCTTTACTGGCAAATATTTATTTTACTAGTTTCAATTCTCTGTGGAGAGCATTTTTCCTCAAGGATTCATTTATTGTAATATATTGAAATACATTTCTTCATTTCCTGTGGTATATAACATTTATGTTAATAATTTTCCTGCATAATTCAAAATCATTTGAAAATTTTTGACTACAAAAAAGGTGCTGTTTTTTTCTTCTTCTTCAAAGCGCAGAGAATCTAATTTTACACATGATGGAACTGCAAGACCAGGACAAACAATAAGAGAAATAAAATGAAAAAGAACTAAAGATAAAGCCCATTAGGTAAAATTCATTCATTCTTTCAAAGCAAAAAATATCACTATGTAATTTAGGTGAGTGCTGCTTTACAGAAGAGGTAATATTAATAATATTAATAATTTTGCGTTGAACACACACAAAAAACAATTACATATTTTAAACAATTTCCATATTTTAAACGCTAGAAAATAATTATATAATTCTGCTTAAAGTCTATAGGTTTTATTTAAATACTAGATGAATATCAGTGCTTCACTACGAAACTATGTGATCAGGCTTGATAAATTGACACTTAACAGCTTGAAAATAAATGAGTAGTTACAATCAGCCTCTCCTCTCCCCTTCTCTCCCTCAGGTTTGTCCCACAGAGGCCTCTCCTATCTTATCTCCTTATCTCTCTCAGTCTAACTCCCTAGCATCAGAGCATTTTTTCAGATGGGGAGGGGAAGTACAATGTCTAAACTCCCAGCCCGCAGACCAGATGAGTCATGCCCATGCCCAAGTGGCAATTGGAAGAGTTCTTTTCAGGTGGGGAGAGGAAGTAGAATGTCTAATTGCTTAGCATCAGAGCTGTTAATAATATTATAAGAAACACTAATGATCTGATGGTCATTAAAAAAAAATTTTCTTAATGAGCACCTAGAATCCAAGAGGAACATACGTGCCAAATTTCAAGTTTGTAGGCTTTATGGTTCTGGAGATTTTGTGATGATGCATGAGTAGTATTTTGCTTTTATATATATAGATTTAATTTTTCTTATTCATGGAAGTATTTATTGAATCTCTAATTTATTGCTAACAATGTAAATATAAAATAGTATCAATCATCTACAAAATGTATAAAATTGTGCATGTTCTATTATAAAAGAGCATACAAATCTTATTTTAAATATGAAGTCCTACTATCATGTTTGCATTACAAAGTGTAATTAAATGACTATTACAGGTTCACCTGTCAGGTTGGCCACTGCCCATGTCAAAACTATGTCTCAAACACTGTATTATGGTACTCAAAAAGTTGAAGAAAGTTCAAAGCAGAACCAGGATAACATACAAGAGCCATAGCCAAATAATAATATATGTGAATCTCCTTAGCCATTGATTGGCTAATATTGCTGGTAATTCCAAAAGTTTACATTCTCAGTATCTCTGATAATGGAACAGTTTATAAACTTGAGAAATCCATCCATCCATCCATCCATCCATCCATCCATCCATCCATCCATCACATTTGTCCTACAAAGACTCATAGAAGACTACTGAAGTCATAGTTTCAATTGATGTTTTCTCCAGTATTGTCCAAAGCATAGTGATTCTTAATATGGAGAGATATGTAACTTTAGTGAAGATTTTTCAAATAACCTCATACTGTAGTTCCTAATCAAGCCCTGTGAGTTCCATTGAGGAACCCCACTCCACCCCTAAAAAAATTCCACTGGCACAGATGTCACCTAAACCAGCATAGCTTTCACTGTCATACTCATACTTTGACTATGAATAAAGTCTGGTCATGCAGGGAGGGATTGAACAAACATAGTCAATGAATGAGTTTCTTCTGTCAAACTTCAGAAAAATCTCCTAACACTGTAGGGCTTGGTGAATTCGTAATAGGACTTGAGTGAAGAGATGTGTCACTATTAACATATATGGAATCATTTCAGGAAGCCATGGGCTTGTACTTGTTGACAAGAGGCTTTTATAAATAGGATTAAGCATACAAATAAATAAATTACTCTGGGCATGTCAACTAAGCCTTTAAATTTTATTTCACTGGAAATAATATCCATGTACAAATGATCTGTATAGGTTCTTTTTGTTTTATTGTTAAATGAAAGGAGTGTGGTGCTGCATTTTGCTGCTTAATTATAGTTTTTATGGCACTCTGATGTAGGAATAGGTGAAGGTTAAGGTGTTGGATTAATAATAAGCACGTTGAACATTTAACAAAGCAATTCATCCTCATTTTTAAATAAATGTATTGTTCAGAGATCTAGGAATAATTAGCAATCCTTTCCTCCCAGATTCATTAATAAGGCTTAATTTGTAAAAAGCTTAAGCAAAATATTCAAAAATCTTTCTTCTGTCCCTTTTCTTTATCTTTTTCCAACTGATATTTAACATTCCATAGCTTCTCAGTCCTTATTAAACCTTTAAATTAAATCTTATTAAATCTTCCCAACCTTTTTCCAGATTTTTTTCTATCTCTACTAAATATGCCATTGTTTTTTTCCTTATCTCTTACTAGCCTTATCTCTTACTGGCTTTTGTTACCACCATCTATTTTTATTATTAAAATATAGTGCAGCAACAATAAACAAGGTAGAGCAGAGCTGTCAAACTCGCGGCCTGAAGGTAGATGTGTCACATGCTGGCCACGCCCACACC
This sequence comes from Rhabdophis nuchalis, assembly GCA_039707465.1. NCBI lineage: Eukaryota > Metazoa > Chordata > Lepidosauria > Squamata > Natricidae > Rhabdophis > Rhabdophis nuchalis. Next base: position 87,900,210 of record CM077644.1, on the reverse strand, counting down.
CGGTTTAGTGAAGGGGGGGAAGTCCCAATACATCAGGTGATGCTGCCGTGACGACATGAGTTTGACACCCCTGAGGTAGAGAAAAGGCTCCAAAGAAATGGCAATATATTTTTCATATATTTTAAATATATATAAATATATATGTTGATTTTTTTTCTCCTGGTTTTTCTGCTCTTTTTAAATAAACAAATTAATTTCTAAAAACTGATTCATGTCTCTATGGTTTGTACATTAGTAAATGTTATCATGTTGAGTGATAGATACAGCAAATGGATAGACAGATGAATGAGTAACAGACAGAGAGAAAGACAGATAATCTTGTTGCATGTGTTAAGGAAAAGGTATCTCTGTTTCTTTAGTCTTATAATCTATTTTATAGAATCTGAAACAACTTTATCCACTGTTTTTTTTAATTTCTGTCCCACTGAGACTAGTAGTACTTTTTCTGAAGTAAACGTGCACAGTTCTTATGTTTTCCTTTCCAGAATGCATGAAATAATTTTCATATTCATGTCTCCAAATATTTGCTTTATATCCCAGCCAGGGCCAGCAAAAATCTGGGTTTTAACTTCATCTCCTCTATGCTTTGCTGTTCCCTGAAAGTTACACATGCTTTTTCTAGTTTCTATTAAATTTTAACTTAGAATTTAAAATTTTGTCCCAAGCATTTCTGAATCTAATGTTTTCAGGGATATATAATGCTAAGCCTTTGTACTTTGGTGTAAATTTAAGAGCAACAACAATATGTATGTAATTGTTTTAGAGCAAGCATTTTAAAATCTGTTCAGATAATAAACATGCACATTTAATGTAAGAATAGAGAACATGAATTGCAGCTAAACCATGAGACCATTAAAAATATTGATCATATCAGATGGTGTAAGGTTGTATCAGTCTTTCTGCTATGCTTTATTCTTGACTAGCTGATAACCTATTGTTGTCCAGATATTTATAGATGTCGAAGCGTTTGTCTAACAGGGAGCCATTGAGAGGGACCTTTCTTCCTCCTATTCCCATGCCCATCACCCCAGCCCTTCCCCCTCCCATGTGCTCCTCTTTCCCGCCCTGTCTACGATCCTGGCACGTTGCCCTGAAGTGTTTGTCTGACAGGGAGCCATTGAGAGGGGGCTTTCTTCCTCCTACTCCCATGCCCATCATCCCTGCCCTCTCCCTTCCCCCTCCCATGTGCTCCTCTTTCCCGCCCTGTCTATGATCCTGGCGCTTTGTCGCAAATCCATCAGGCACTTCCCCATTGGTCCACTGGTGGCGAACATGGCTGGCTTTCCAGAGAAATCTGCGAAGGAACTGACATCACAAAAAATTGCTGCTCTAGGATGCAGCACTCACTCTCATTAGTGGCCCAGGATTTCCCTTCGCCCTCCCATGACATTACAAACAATTTCCACTCTAGAACTCCACACTCGCTCTCCTTAACGACCCAGGTATTCCAGAGTTATGCTGGAACAGAGACACCCAGAAACAGAGGCACCCACCCACACACCAGGGGTGTCTTACCCCTCTAGTATTTGTTTCCAGAGGGTAAGTCATCTGTGTACCAAGTTTTATTGAAATTGCTTGAGGCGCTTCAGAGTTATGCTAGAACGAACATACACACATACATATAGAAAAAAAAAGATTGTGCATTTGCTGATACAAGTTATCTCTTGAAGCTTCAGTATATGCAAAATTATCATTTACCTTGCTGTTCTTATCATCTAAAAGTATTCAGGGTAGTGATTTTTTTTCTATTTCTATTTAGTATACTTTGAGCAAAAACAGCAGTTGGTCTTGAAGCAATTTAAAGACTTTCAGATTTGCTATAGTAGAAGTTTTTATTTTATGCCTTAGAATTTAAGGTGTCACAAAGCCTTTGATTCTTAGCTACATCAAATTTACTTTCTAGAAATTGATTTGAGGAATTGTATCATGGGATTCCCCCTGGAAACATTGTGAAGCCTTCTTTGGAAAAATGAGTATTCGCGGTGTCAATGGTCTTCACTTTTAAGTGGTTTTGTGTTCTTGTAAAGGAACTTGATGGTTTCTTAAAAGGAGAAGTGTAAACATCTTGCCCTCTCTGATAAAATAGGAAAGTCATGCTAGCAGCCAAAAATAATATATGTATTTTAAGAACTATTATTGTTGCAGGCGTTCTGTTCAGGAATGCACAGGCACTGCTCTTTTTAGTACTATTTATCTATAAATTAAATGAATCGTAACTTCTTCCCTTGTTTGGTTTCCAAATGATAATGATATTTCATACTTGACAGAAGTTTTTTAATTTAGCTAAATACAGTTGAAGGTAGAAGGTTGAGTTTTGGGGGAATTGAGGAGAAGATAAATTTTACAGTTGTGTTATCAGATTAAGATGTTGAGACCTGAGCTCTTCGTAATGGTCTGAGCTCCCATCCTCACTCTGGCTCCTGCCCACCTAGCAGTTTGAAAGCACGCAAATTGAAGTAAACAAATATGTACCAGTTTGAGAAAGTAGCAGTGCTCCATACTGACCACATGATCATGGAAATGTCTTTGGAATGCGCTGGCTCCATCACTTTGAAATGGAGATGAGACCCCTATAGTCACCAACAACTAGCAGAGTAAAATCCACAGGGATGCTTTCACTTTATCAGATTAAAATAGGATATAGCAAAGAAGTGAAATTATGAAGCTGTGTTTTTAACTATACAGTATTTGACTATACAAGGCAAAATTGGACTATTGTAACTCTCTCTACATGGGGCTCCCCTTGAGGTGCACCCGGAGACTTCAGTTGGTCCAGAACGCAGCCGCGCGAGCAATTATGGGAACCGTTAGGTCTACCCACGTAACACCGCTCTTGCGCGAGCTGCACTGGCTGCCTGTTGTCTTCCGGGTGCGCTTCAAGGTGTTAGTTATCATCTTTAAAGCACTCCATGGCTCGGGACCTAGCTATCTGCGGGATCGGATCCTGCCCCATACATCCTCACGGCCGATTCGCTCCCACAGAGAGGGGCTTCTCCGGGTGCCGTCCACTAGACTCTGTCAGCGGGCGACGCCCAGGGGAAGGGCGCTCTCTGTGGCGGGCCCTGCCCTCTGGAACGACCTTCCCCCCGATATTAGGACAACCACGGACCTCCGCTCCTTCCGTCTGAAACTAAAAACACATCTTTTCTGCTTGGCCGGCCTAGGGTAGTCTCTCTGCTATAGGGTCTTTATTTAAATTATTGGGTATTTTAGTGTTTAATGGGATTTTAGCACAGGTATTAGATTTAATTCGTTTTTATGCTATGTCTGTATATTTATTGTTTTATTTTGTCCTGTGCACCGCCCCGAGTCCCTGTGGGGAGAGGGAGCGGTTCTACAAATTAAATATATTATTATTATTATTAAAATCTTCACTATTCATTTAATATTCTAATCCAGTTTGCCTGATGGTGTCCTTCAGATGTGTTGTGACTCCCAGAATTCCAAGTACACTATAATTCCAATACATCTGTGTGGGTCCAGATTGGGAATGATTATGGCCTAGTTATCTTCACAATAAGGTATGTGTGTGCAAACCATGTCCCTTTGAATTATCCATTATTTTAAAAGGCCGAAGATATGTATTTTATTTACTTCCTGAAACATTAAATGTAATGCTAATTGTGGCGATTCTATTTTAGCCATAGTGTATATTATGGTAATTTAGTAGTACATTCCAATCTATTTACTCCAAAAGTAGTTCCATTAAGTTTAATAAACCATTCATTCCAATACATGGATACAGAATTGTCATGTACATATTTATATTTATATTATGGTAGCAATGCGGTGCCTTTTTTATTCTTTGAATATATTAGGTTCACAGCTGAGTAGGTCCCTTGAGCCTTACACATTCCCTAGAACCACAGCAAGAAGACTGAAGGCTATATATTTGAACAAGTCTAGACATTTTTATACCTGCTCCAAGAGCCACAAGCAGGAAATATGATTGTGGTTGAAATATTTGTAGGTATATTACCATCATGGCCAGTAATTGGAAGAAAACATGGTAACACTCCACTGGCATTTTATATATAGCGTGTTATAAAATCATAGCCTTGTGGAACTGGAAGAGATGACAAGGATCATGTAGTTCAACTGTCTACAGCATGCATGAAAACAAATGAAAGCATACTTAAGAGGAGGCTCTCCAGCCTCATCTTAAAAACTTTCAGGGATGAAGAAGCCACTGTTTTAGGCACACTCTTCCAGTACTGTAGAGCTATTGAAATCAGAAACTTGTTCCTTATTTTTGAGAAAAATCTAAGTACCTACAGCTTGTATCTATTGATTTCTAATCTTAGTTTCTATGGCAATGGAACACTGACAATCTTCTCTATGGCAGGTGTCCTCAACCTTTTTTGCACCAGGGACCAGTTTCATTTTAAAGAAAATGCTGCGGACCGGCTGGCCTAGAGGAGGGGGGGGGAGGGAGAACAGGCGGCGCATGCGCACACGGGGGGGGGGGGGGAGTCGGCTCACTTGGCCGTCTAGGGCAGTGGTGAGCAAACTTATTAGTCAATAGAGCCAAATATCAACAGTACCACTACTGAAATTTCTTTTGAGAACCAAAAGGTGTGGCCTGTTTTGTGGGAGTGGCTCAGTTGTCATGTGACCTGGTGGGTGTGACCAACTTGGAAAATGTGGTGAAACTCACTTAACAGTCTTGCTTAGCAATCAAAATTTTGGGCTCAATTGTGGTCATAAGTTCTTTCTTTCTTTCTTTCTTTCTTTCTTTCTTTCTTTCTTTCTTTCTTTCTTTCTTTCTTTCTTTCTTTCTTTCTTCCATTTCTGGCTGGTCTTTGGTCTTCTGAAGATGGTAAAAATGGATTTATGGGCACTCGTTATATATAAAGGCAGCCCATGACTCTTTGGGATGCTGGTTTGAATCCAGGAAATGACTCAGAGGATGCGATTCCTTTGAAATGACCACTGGGAGAAAAATAGATCTTTAACCTGGTTAACCAAACAGGTAGCTTGAGGTGGAAGGAAATAGGAAAATAGATTTCTTCCTTTCCTTTCCTTTCCTTTCCTTCCTTCCATTGCCTCCCTCCCCCTTCCTCCCTTCTTTCCTTCCTTCCCTCCTACCCTCCATCCCTCTTTCTTTTTCTTTCTTTCTTTCCTTCCTTTCCTTCCTTCCTTATTTCAGTCCTCCCTCCCTCCTCCCTCCCCCTTCTTTCCTACACTCCCTCCCTCCCACCCTCCATTCATCTTTCTTTTTCTATTTTTCTTTCTTTCTCTTTCTCTGTTTTTTTGTCTCTCTCTCTCTCTCTGTATCTGTCTCTCTCTCCTCCCTCCACCCATCTCTGTCACTCTGTGTGTATGTGTGTGTGTGTGTGTCTGTTTCCCTCTCTGTCTATTTCTGTCTCTCTAAGTCTGCCTCTCTGTGTGTCTGCCATTTTCTCCCTCCCTCCCCCCGGGGAAGCAGCAGAGGGGTTGGCATGTCGGCTGCAGAGGTTATCCCGCAGCGGGTGGGTGAAGGACCCAAGCTGCGGCTACCTTAAGTGCCGCCAAAGTCATCCGGGCGCCGCACGCCCACCTCCCTTCCAGCCCCGTGTGCGCTGCCGAAGCCGTCCGGGCGCCGCACGGAAGCCCCGGAAAGTGCAGTGCGCCGCAGTGGCCGTCGGAAGGAGCTGGTGGAGGCGCGCTTGGCCATCCTCTGCCCAGGGGGCTGCTCCCTCCTCCTCGCCGGCCCTGCGGACCGGTTCCTATGAAGCCGCGGACCGCCACTGGTCTGCGGACCGGGGGTTGGGGACCCCTGCTCTATGGGATCCTGGTATTCAGCAGGTTCTGACTAGTTATGGAGAACAAGTAATAGAAATTTTGAGTAGTTTGGAGAGCCAGTAAATACCACTTCTGATTGGCCCCACCCCATCTATTCTCTGCCTCCTGAGCAGGGGTTCTGGCTTCTATTACTACCAGTTCACTCAGGGATGTGCTTGATGCATGCTATGCGCGCATGCACAGTAGTAAAAAAATTGCTTCTGCACATGGAAATTTTACAGTATCTTTCCTCTACCATGCCCAGTAAGCCATGCCCACCAAGCCACGCCCACAGAATCAGTAGTAAAAATATTTTCAATTCCACCACTGTTGGGATACCTGAAAACTAACAAGTCTCCTTTTGATCTTCTTTCTCCTATATTGAATAAGCTAACCTCTTGCATCTTTTACTTCCAGGATATGTCCACATTTAGTTTGCCTCCCCTTTAGATTAGTGGTGTGAAAGTCACCTTGTCACGGTAATGTCATGTGATGTTTCAGGACTCCCCGCCCCCCACTTTGCTAAACTGGGATGTGCCAGCACGTGACACATCCAGCTCTTGGGCCGGGAGTTTGACAGCCCTACTTTAGATAGTTTGTTTTAACCTATCAGTATAATTCTATAAATGAGGTGCCCAGATTTTTACCCAGTGCAGGGTAGAATAAACCTTTGTTGTTATGCTTCTTCTGATACAGTTGGAAACTGCATTAGACCTTCTAACAATGTTCTCACACTGATGGTTCATGTGTAATATCTTACATATTTTCTATTGAAGGTCTTCTTCTTCCTCACAGCCTAACATGTTCCCACACAACCACAAATTTTATAACCATAATTATATGTTAATACAAAAATTATTGACTGTAGATCTATCAATAATGAATGAGAATGACTAGCGACCCAATAATGAACTATCTTACTATAAAGCCAAATTCAAATGATACATTAACATTAACATTGCCAAAGAGAATACATTATGAAACCCTACTGTATCTAAAGCTTTGCTCTTCATCATCTGTTAATATTTCTCTGTTTTAAATATGTAGTGAACCTCTCTGTTTTGTCTTCTTCTGGCCTTTGGCATATTTGAAAAAAGCTTTGATGTCGTTTGTCTTCTTTGCATTCTTTAGCTCATTTTTCTGATTCTCTTCCTGATATCATTCCTACATTTCTGAGTCAAAGGTCTGTAGACTCTCTTGTTAATTCTTCCTTTAATTTCCAATAAGCAGTTGTTTGATTGTTTCAATTTTCTATTATCAAATAAAGTTATTTTATTATAGACATGTTTTACTCCTCTTTATTGTCAAAGTATAAAGAACAAGTGCACCTAAAGCATTTTTCAATATCGTATTTTCGATGTAGTTGGCTCATATAGTTAGAGATGGGATGCTACATGAATTACTATGGTGACAATTTCTTCCAACAGATATGAAAGAAATGTCTCCTACATATAAATAAAAACATTAATTGACTCAGAGCTATCAGTTTTCAAGGCAATCCACTTTTATGTCATTACACTTTTGACTTTTCTTTTTGCTAGGTAATTTAGAGTTCATTCTATTTCACATATATAAGTATTGCTTTGATTTCTGGGAACTTATTTTACTCCTGATCTAGTAGCAGTCTATATTCAAGAACAGACTTCTTGATAATTCAATAAGTAACTCTAAGGAACATAAAGTTTTGCCAAGAATATAAAAAGCGACTTGAATTTTGTACCTGAAGTTGGATCAACATAGTTTAAGAGTTTAAGAGTAGTATAATAATATACCGACTTTGAACTGAAAATTTAAAATTTTTAAATGTAGCTTCTTTATTATAAAAGGGTAATATCTTTTTAATGTTGAACCTGGGTATTTTTAGGGGGAAATTTTGAATGTAAAATTTATTTCTTCATATTTCTCCTAATTTTTCTCTGCAGTGAAGGTAGATGGTCTGTCTACATTCAGCTCCACGTAGTAGCACAATGCTACACTGTTTGCCTTGTGGTCTCAAAGGAGAATGTTCTAAAAATATTAAAAAGTTCCATTGACTTGTTCTTCTTTAGATCAGAAAATGTGCTGTAAATATTAGCTGGTGGGAAAACTTTCTTCTAAGAAAAACAACAACTTAGAACTATATTTGAGTTGTGTCATGTTGCTACAAGAGAAGGGACTAGTATGTTTCTAGATTCAGTATCTTTGTATTCATAGGAAAGGGAATGTAAAAACAGAAAAAAATAATGACTCCACCAGGTTCTGTTCCGGAAGCAGTCAGATTATAACCCTTAAATACGTAGACTACAAACAAAAAGCATGCTTTAGGAGAACAGGAAAAAGGAGAAAGCAAGATAATAACTTTGACTAATGTTTGATTGTCTCTGGAAAACTCCACTTATTATCTGCTGCTCCCATACAATAGAGTTGTTACGCCTTTGATTATTCCATGACTTTAAAGATTCTGTTTTCTTTTTCTGTATAAATTGAAAGCAACATCTACAAGTTTGCTCCCTTGTGGTTTCTTGGCATTAAGTAACCAACAATAAGTAAATTTGCCCTTTATATGATATGCCCAGGCATATTTTAGTTGTCACATTCAAATTATCCTGACCACACCCTGACCATTATGAGTTTTGAAAGTCTTGAATATTTTTCAGTTTCCACCCCATCATTATCATGACCACAGCCATTATATTATCATTGTGTTTATAAACTGATTTTCCATGGCAAAGTGTGGTCAAAGTTGCTACTTAATAAAATAACACAAATAATAATGTTCAACAAAATTAAAGTAATAAATATATAGTTATGTTTAGCAAGTGAGTAGTCAGTCTATAAATCTACACAATAAATATATTCCAAATTGTAGCAAAAATGCAACTGAAGAAAAACTAAACATTTTAAATTTCCATCAAAATTTCCAGTAAGATTCCGTTCTGTTAGCAGTAGGAAACTTCCTAAAAGGCCCAGTATATATTCTATTGGTAAGAGTATCATAAAGATCAATTACTTTAAATACCTAGATGTAGTATTTCATGCCTCATGAAGAAGACGGAGGATTCAGGTCAATGCTGCAATCTTTTCTGAAGGACTGCAATAAATATTCTGAGTTTTCTACTCTAAAGTTTGTGATTTTGTGCCTGTAGCTATAAAAGTATTTGCATCAAAAATCACTGAGACTCAGCTATAGCCATATTCTAGTTTTCTCACAATTATGGAATTTCAGAAATCCATCTTTTCAGCTCCTAGAGGAGCATCCAATATAACTCTTTTCTTGGTAGCTAGATTGCTGAAGGTTAGGAAAATTTGATGATCTAAACTTAGCTACCGGACTGGCTCTATAATGATAATTTTTAGTTGTGTTGGATGAAGCAAGCAGCTAACATATGATTTTTCACCAGAGCATTGCCTGCCTATGAGCTGTGACTGGTTTAAAGAGACTCTTTGGGTTTATCCACACTCTCTGGTTGACCCTTCACAAGAACTGGACAACCTCAGTCTAATAGAGACTGAGTCACAATCTCTCAGTCACTATTGGAGTTGCCTCAAGGTGTGTTTTCCTGCTCCACTTCCAAAGTACACTTTTCCATCCTATGTTACCTTAAGCGCTCCTGTCAGTTCCAGAAAGCACAATTCAGTATATTGTGCTGAGTATCCTAGTAATTTATTGGCTACTTCACAAGGGCAGCAATGCCTTGTAAACTCTCAAATGCCATTTAGAACTTCCTTTTCAAATGTTGAAATGGAATCAACAAAAACTATTGACATATTTGTTTTAAGCATCTCTGTTTTCTGAGAGTTGCTGCTTTGTTACCTAATAAGGAAGATGCTACAATTAGAATGTGCAAAAGCTATTAACAATTGTATGGGGAATTTGCTGAGTCTTCTGAATACCCCGGTCTATGTTTTTGGTTACATCTTGTGCTATTATCTTATCAATGGCCTTCTGACCTCAGACTTGTCTCGCTTTTTTTGTACTCCTTTGTCCTTGAGACATAGCTGCAGCTGGATTTTGTAGACTGAATAATCTGTAACTAACTCAAAATCAAAAGAAATATGCCCAGAGACTAGAGCTGCATCTCTGCCTTCTTTTTAAGAACTTAGATTTTTAAAAAGTTTTATTTGTAGAAGCAAGATAGATGTGTATTTATCTTATTTATCTACAAATAGACTTTTTCTTTCCTTGGCCATATTGGAAGAGCCATGAGTTATTATTTATTTATTTATTAATTTAATTTGTATACCGCCCTCTATCCTGTTTGGGACTCAGGGCGGTGCACAGGGGTAATAAAAAGATAAAATACATATAAATACAATCAATTAGATAAATTTAAAATTAAATTAAATAAATTTAACCCATGCTAAAATATTTAAAAACCCTATTAAAACGGTGGTAAAAACAAACTATGCTAGGCCGGCCGCATGAAAAAAGTAGGTCTTTAATGCTCGATGGAAGAGGCGAAGGTCTGTGATAGTACGAAGGTTGGGGGGCAAGTTGTTCCAGAGGGCTGGACCCGCCACAGAGAAGGCCCTTCCCCTGGGGGTCGCCAGCTGGCATTGTCCAGTGGATGGCACCCTGAGGAGGCCCTCCCTGCGGGAACGGACAGGTCGGATGGAGGTATGTGGCAGGAGGCGGTTCTGCAAATAACCAGGACCCATGCCATGGAGCGCTTTGAAGATGGTCACCAAAACCTTGAAGTGCACCCAGAAGGCCACAGGCAGCCAGTGCAGCTCGTGCAGGAGAGGTGTTATATGGGAGTGTCTTGGTGCTCCCAAGATCCCCCGTGCGGCCGCATTCTGCACTAACTGGAGCCTCCGGGTACACCTCAAGGGAAGCCCCATGTAGAGAGAATTGCAGTAGTCTAGGCGGGAAATGACAAGAGCTTGCGTGACTGTGTGTAGGGCGTCACGATCCAGAAAGGGGCACAACTGGCATATCAGGTAAACCTGATAAAAGGTCCCCCTGGCTATGGCCATCACGTGGTCATCCAAGGACAGCCGAGAGTCCAGGAGGACACCCAAGTTGCGAGCCCTTTCTGCAGGGGCTAATGACTCGCCCCCGATAGCCAGAGATGGAACCAACTGGCTATGTCGTGGCACCAGAAACCACAGCCACTCGGTCTTGGACGGGTTGAGTCGTAGCCCGTTCCTCCCCATCCAGACTCGCATGGCCTCCAGGCACCGGGACATCATTTCAACGGCATCGTTAGGGTGGTTAGGGGTAGAGATGTACAACTGGGTGTCGTCCGCGTACAGATGGAACTCTACCCCAAAACCACGGATGATCTCACCCAGCGGCTTCATATAGATGTTAAACAGGAGAGGCGAGAGGACTGACCCCTGAGGCACCCCACAAGTGATGGGCCTCGAAGTCGACCTCTGACCCCCTGCCAACACAAATTGCGACTGGTTGGAGAGGTACGAGGAGAACCACTGAAGTACGGTCCCCCCAACCCCAACCCCTCCAGCCGGTGCAATAGGATACCATGGTCGATGGTATCAAAAGCCACTGAGAGATTTAACAGGACCAGGATAGAGGAGCAACCCCTATCCTGAGCCCTCCAGAGATCATCTACCAATGCGACCAATGCCGTCTCCGTGCTGTGTCTGGGCCGGAAACTGGACTGGCGCGAGTCTAGATAGGCAGTTTCCTCCAGGTACTGGGGGAATTGTCGTGCCACCACACTCTCAACAACCTTCGCCAAAAAGGGAAGGTTGGAGACTAGACGATAGTTGCATAATAAATCTGCGTCCAGGGAGGGCTTCTTGAGGAGGGGCCTCACCACCGCCTCTTTCAAGATGGCTGGCAAGAACCCCTCACTCAAAGAAGCATTAACAACCCCCTGGAGCCAGCCTCGTGTAACCTCCCACGAGGCCAGTACAAGCCAGGAGGGACATGGGTCCAATAAGCATGTGGTGGCCTTCAATTGCCCCAGTATCCTGTCCATGCCATCGGGGGTCACGGGGTCAAACTCAGCCCAAACAGTGGTCTCAAGGCCTATCTCTGTCACCCCGCCCAGACTAGTCCAATTGGAGGCTAACTTGCCCCGGATCTGAACGATTTTATCCTGCAGATAAGATCCAAATTCCTCTGCACGACCCTGCAAGGGAGCCTCCGGCGGCCTCTGGTGAAGGAAGGTGTGGGTCACCCTAAACAGGGTGGCAGGGCGGTTATCTGTGGATGCGATGAGGGTGGTGAGATGGTCTCACTTCGCTGCTTTTATCGCTACAAGGTAGGTCCGCAAATGAGACCTTACCCGTGTTACATCAGATTCGGCGCGGGTGGACCTCCAGATGCTCTCTAGGCATCTCTTCTGGCATTTCATTTGCCTCAGCTCCTCGGAAAACCAAGGAGCCAAGGTAGATCGACGCCGAGTGAGAGGCCGCAAAGGCACGACCCAGTCCAGGGCCCCCGTGGCCGCACTATTCCAGGCGGCCACTAGGTCCTCAGTCGGGTCGCGGGTCAGGGATTCAGGTATTGGCCCAAGCTCCATCTGGAACCTTTCAGGGTCCATCAGGCACCTGGGGCAGAACCATATTGGCACTTCTGGCTCCGTCTCCCAATGGTGGGGTGCAGCGGTTGGAAAGTCAAGCCAGTGGAGAGAGTGATCTGACCATGACAGGGGTTCGATGACTAATTCCCCTAATCCTAGATCACTCGTCCACTGGCCGGAAGCAAAAACAAGGTCCAGAGTGTGTCCACCGGTGTGCGTGGGGCCATTAATTACTTGGGTCAGGTCCATGGCCATCATGGAGGCCATGAACTCCCGGGCCACCTCAGATGTCTCGCCTACCGATGGCAGGTTGAAATCCCCCATGACTAAAAGCCTGGGGGTATCAACCGTCATCTCAGCGATCACATCGAGGAGCTCAGGCAGGGCTGATGAGACATAGCAAGGAGCCAGGTACACAATCAGCAAACCCAGCTGCCTCCCATGATCCCACTTCACATAGAGGGACTCACAACCGGCTGTCTGCGGCACAGAGGTTTCCCTCGGCTCAAGACCTTCCTTCATAATAACTGCCACTCCCCCACCCCTGCCCTGGGCCCGTGGCTGATGGAATGCCCGATAACCTGGTGGACACATTTCTACGAGGGGTACTCCCCCCTCATGGCCCAACCAGGTTTCAGTAATACCCACCAGGTCCGGCTCTCCCTCCAACACCAAGTCGTAGATGAGGGGGCTTTGTTGGCCACGGACCTGGCGTTGCATAGCATCAGCCTAGGGCCCCGGCTCTGAAATCCCTGACTTCCTGGATTGCAGGAAGAGCCCTGGGGATGAGAGCATGCAACCGCTTGCAAGCAGCGGTGCGCCCTCCCAACGACACGCAGCTGTATATATCTACCCCAAACCACCCCAACGATGCCGTAGCGGTGATGTGTCAGTGCCTGGAAGCCGTGCGGGCCTGGATGGGAAGTAACAGACTCAGACTCAACCCGTCTAAGACCGAGTGACTGTGGTTTCCGGCATCCTGGTACAACCAGTTGACTCCATCACTGGCCATAGGGGACGATCACCTTACCCCTGTGGATGGGGCACGCAACTTGGGCGTCCTCCTTGATGCCCGGCTGTCCATGGAAGATCAAGTGACAGCCGTGGCCAGGAGGGCGTTTTACCAGGTTCGCCTGGTCCGCCAGTTGCTTCCCCTATTGGATCGGGGTGCCCTTTGCACAGTCACTCATGCCCTCGTGACATCCCGGCTGGACTATTGCAACTCTCTCTACATGGGGCTCCCCTTGAGGTGCACCCGAAGGCTTCAGCTAGTCCAGAATGCAGCCGCGCGGGCAGTTATGGGAGCCTCTAGGTTCTCCCATGTAACACCGCTCCTGTGCGAGCTGCACTGGCTGCCTGTCGTCTTTCAGGTGCGCTTCAAGGTGTTAGTTACCATCTTTAAAGCGCTCCATGGCACGGGACCTAGCTATCTGCGGGATCGCATTCTGCCTCATACATCCCTGCGACCGATTCGCTCCCACAGAGAGGGACTTCTCCGGGTGCCGTCCACTAGGCTGTGCCAGCGGGTGACGTCCAGGGGAAGGGCCTTCTCTGTGGCAGGCCCGACCCTCTGGAACGACCTTCCCCCCGAAATCAGAATGACCACTGACCTTCGCTCCTTCCGACAGCTTTTAAAAACTCATTTCTTCCGTTTGGCTGGCCTAGGGTAATTTTAATTAGTTATGGTGTTAAGGGGTTTTAGGGACAGTTTTTAGTTTTTATAGATGTTTTTAGCGCAGGATATGTTTAATTGTGTTTTTAAATTTTGTACTCTGTGTGTATTGTTTTTTAATTCTCCTGTGCCCCGCCTCGAGTCCCTCTGGGGAGAGAGAGCGGGTTAGAAATAAAAATTTATTATTATTATTATTATTATTAATCTCCGGCTCCCGCCATACCTACCCCTCCCCCAGACCGTCCTGATTGAAAGGCCCCCTGTTGGCTCGACCCTAGCCCCCCTCCCAATATCAGACCTAACAGCCTCCCCATCGAGATCGCGAACCAGCCTGGAAATATTAATTTGTGGGACAATTCCTTTACCCACATCTATTTTCCCATGTAACCCACCCCCCTCCCTGGGACCCCTTAAGAACCAAATTAAAAAGTTCCCCAGAAAGCTCCTTAAGTTCCATTTTCGCCACCTCTCAGGATTTAAAATTCCGTCATCGAGGTGGGCCCTCGTTAACGTTGAGGGCCAAACCTGCGAGAGAGGGGAATCTCACAGGGCGAGGAGGTCCGTTACTGAGTACATATGTTGTCCGGGGGGGGAGGGGGGCATTGCCATGATGGAATTAACCTTGGGGTCCGTAGATGTGGCTTGGTGGTCATGTGACCATGTGGGCATGGCCAACTCAACATCCCTCACATAGATGGATGCTTTGGCTTAACTGTTACAATGTAATAAAGCACTTATTACAATGTAGAGTCAGTTTCTGTAAGCAGGGCAATAAAGATTAGGCTAGAAATAACCCCAGAATGTTTCCCTCCTGCTTTCCTTACAGGATTAACCCTGTAAAGTGGAAGAAACAAAATAGGAGTTCTTCCAACAACCGGTTCTTCAAACTGCTTAGAAAGTTAACAACCAGTTCTCCTGAATAGGTGCGAACTGGCTGAATCCCACCGCTGGCTAAGAGCTATTTTATTCAATCCTCCTCCTCAGTTGAAAGTTCTGCCTTCCCCTGGTGTCCCTCATACCATACTGAAGAATTGAATTTGCAACCCTAACTAAAATTGGCAACACCTTATTTGTAGTAACTACACCCATGCTAATCTTGGTTTTGAAAATAAACTAGCTAAAAGCTTTGGAAATAAGGAACACATATGCAATAAAAGAGTTCGCATGAAATAGCCAACTTATGGTTAAACAAAATCATTGATTCCAATGCAATCAGGCAAATAAATTTTAAAAATGCCTTGCCTTTGTTTTTCTTTTAAGATAGCCTAGCAACCTCTCAGTTTATGGTAAGAATTAAGCTGGGCATCTCTCTCTCTCTCTCTCTCTCTCTCTCTCTCTCTCTCTCTCTCTCTCTCTCTCTCTCTCTCCCTCCCTCCCTAGCCCTCCCATCCCTCCCTCCCCATCCCTCCCTCCCTCGTCCCCGTCCTCCCTCCCTGTCCCGTCCCTCCCTCCCCCTCCTCCTCCCTCTCCTCTCTCTCTCCCTTCCTCCCTCTCTGTCTCTCCCCATGTCTCATGAATGGAAAGGAAATATCAAATTTGTATGGTAAGCAGTGAATTGATGAAGGTCAGAGAACAGCAAGTCTTGATGTTAGTACATAGTATACTGAAATAATTTTGCCTTCCTTAATCCTTGGTCTGTTTTGAAAGCTCTCTACTTCACTGAAGTAAGGGACAAGCAGGCACGCTGACAGAAGGTGTAAAAACTAGTGCTTTGCCACCCTCTGTCTGGATGTTACCATGACTTTAATGGTAATGTGGTTTCTCCTGAGTCTTTTTTCTATCTGAATGTAAGGAACTAAAGCCTCTTGATATTTATGGGATTTTACTAGATTAGCTAGTAGAAACCTTTAAAGCAAAGAGGCAGTTAATCCAGTAGCAGGGGTGTGTTAAAAGTGCCACCTAAGATAAAACATTTTAGGAGTTGAGTA